>JANXJC010000229.1:0-11446 GCA_027564655.1 Leptodon cayanensis | reverse complement strand
AGCTTCTTCCTTCCCCCTTTCCCTTGTGTTTATAGAGGGGGTGGGGGGAACAGAGGCTGCAAACTGTAAGGTTTGAGTGTTTGGTGGGAAAGCCGGGTCTAAACCATTACAGACTCCCAGCATTTCATAGAGAATTAGACTAGAAAGGACCTTGGGGATTATCTCTTCTGATCTAATGCCTACCTTAACCTGTAGAAAAATCAATGCATTACATGCATTGCAGCATATTTACCTCCAACCATTTCCCTTTTTTTTTTTCTGCAGCAGGAGAGGTCTACATGTACTTCTCACTCCAGCAATATTTCCCCTGTACTTTCATTAAATGCCTTGCTTTCCTGAACTGATTTCTTTGTCTCATAAATAGCAGATCTCCTTGCTGCTTTTTCTCTGAGGGAAAGGAAATTAAGAAAAATCACATATAGAAATAATACAGACTTTTTTTTTTCTTCTGGGATTTCACCCCTGGTACAAATGAATTATATCAGTCCAAGTATCTTCTTTTTCCCCCAAGTCCTAGCTTTGTTGGTGTTACTGAGGCATACAAATGCTTCTAGACCTGAGGGAACTTTCTTCTTTAATCTACTATTTCAGTCTGAAACCCATTCTTAGTGTCTGAAACTTTGCTTTGCAGTTGCTTTCCTCTGGCTATGGCATCTGTTGCCACAACCTTCACTAAGTCCACCAACAGATAATCCTATTTCTTGTCACTACCATTGAGCTTAGAAAAGGAAGTGGAAGCTCCACTACTGCAAGAGAAATGAATAAAAGAGAGTTTAGGTCTTCATTGTTAGCTTTGCTGCAGGTCTGTTGTATAACTGGTGAGACATGCTGCATGTTTGAGTTTCTTTCTCTTTAAAAAAAAAAAAAGAAATCTTGATATTCACAGAGCTTTTTTGGATGACCATTTGCTTCTGTTTTCCAATGTGGAGTGACATAGGACAGTTCACTTCGGCTACTTGTCGTAAATACTTGTATAGAATAATGCTCTTTGTAGCAATAACATTAATATCTCAACTAGCAGAAGAGTGGACATTAAAATGAACTAAGCAGCAAGTAATATAACTATGAAAGCGATTTTTCACCTTAATTACTTCTTTATAAAAAATAAAAAAGTTTATTAACTTTAAAAGTCTTCTAAAATGTTTTCCATGTTTAATATTTACTCAAAGACACAAAATATTAGTAAGACACCAAGTCAAAAGAAATATCAGGAGTTAGCTGAGGGACTAAGAAATTGGAAAAAAGGATTTATCAAAAAATACTCTCAGAGGTTACAAAAATAGAAATATAGACTTGGCAAGAATGGAAATAACTCTTTCCAAAAGAAATAATAATATTGCATTTTTTGTCATTTATTCTCCCAAGAAAATAAGGATAAAAGAATTGGGTTTGCTATCTAATGAGGGTGGAATGTTGTGAGGATAAGCCAGGTAATAATGATAGTCTGCCTCTAAGCTGTCTGAAGATAGCCCAAAACCTTTGTCTCAGATTTTAGTAAGGAGAACAACATAGCAAAGAAAAGTGGGTCATTGAGCCCATATACAAAAAAAAATATTATCACTTCTGTAATGAGAATAGAATTTAAGGTTTTTAAATGTATTTCAGTTGAGAGACCTGACAATCTCAATCCTATAGTATCATAAGAATTGGCACACGCAATCACAGGTCTAGCAAGCAACGATCTTTAATGTGTTTGCTGAACCAGGGGTAGTGCTGTGTGATTATACACTAGCATATACGCTGCCTACGTTTAAGAAACATCAGATAATCCAGTCTGCCCTTAGTAGCAGAATAGGCTATATGTGGCCTATAGTCCACTGCTTTTAATGACAGGCTGAGGTGATAGCATTTGCTATTTAGCCAGGGGCTATGTGTTTTCCAGTCGCGTATGGCAAGAACGCAGAGCCCACCGTTGGCAGATGGCTTTGATAACAGCAGCTGGCAAGATAGAAATGTCAGTGTAAGAGTGTGTGTGTAAATCAAATATGCAAAACTGTCTGAGAGAAGGTTTGTCCCAAACTGACAGAATTAAAAAGGAAGTTGACCGTCAGCCATATTAAATATTAACCAGGGAATTACAGAGAGAGACAAAAGATTCAACCTGAAAACAAGTATAAAAGAAACAAAGACATCTGTAAAGGTGGGGAGAGAGAGGTCTTGGAGCAGGATGAGGAGCAGTGACCCTGGTTGGGCATCGCTGGGCATCACGTTGTGGCATCCCCAGCCCTGCCTGGGCCAGACCCAGCACCTCCCTTGGAACACAAGAGCAGCTTACACCTAGCCGGTGACCCACAGCATGGGAACGGTGTGGGGGTACCTCTCTTTCCAGTGTGCGTGGATCCACACGGGGCTTCTGCGTGCAGCCGGTGCCTTAGTGGGGTGCCAGCGGTGGCAGGGGTGCGTGCTCAGCTGGAGCAGCCACGTCTCCACAGAAGGATCTGCCTGTGGCGGACCCTCACGCGCACACCGGGTGGGCTGCGTTTCAGTCCGGGTGTGTGTGTGACTGGAGCTTTTGCGTATGAGTTATAGAAGGGTTGTTATAAAGCTGTAGGTGTTTGCTAAAATTTTATGTGCCAAGTATTGTGCTGTATCTTTTGTAATGCTATTATTGGTCCTAAACACATAATTCACTCATTGACAGTTTATCAAGAATTTTTTTCTACACCGATTGGACTAAACTGGGGCCTGAGCAGTTTTTCCATGAGGCAAGTAAATTCAGGGAAAATATTGCATATATTATTTGCCTTTTCCTTCTACACTTTCCATTTCCCCCTATTTGCTGTCCTTCAGGCACAAAAGAAAGTAAGAAGGCCAAGTAGAGTGAATCCAGAAAGGATCTGAGATGTAAAAGCATGACCATGTCTAGGAGAGGTTGAAGGAGACCAATGACAGACAAGGAATAGAGACATACTCAGCGCTAATAAGTCAAAGTTCTTTGTGGCTTGACCACTCACTTGAGTTGTGTGCTCCTGCTGTAGAAAAGGTTTGAACAAAAGGTTGAATATATAAATAAAAAATGGAATGAGGATTAGTGAATGTGGATCACACCTGACCAGTTTCATTCATCTTTGAAGGGCACTACTGACCTTTTTTTACATAAAAGAAAGCAGCAGATCTAATCTGTCTGGATTTCAGATAAACAGCTCCTATGGTGCCACACAGGAAAACCTAAGCGAAGCTGAAGAAAAGGACTGAAAGGGAAACTGAGTATAGGGAGAGAATTAACTGAAGAGTATGCACAGATACATCAGACTGAAAGAGAGCTACTAAACTGGACAGAAAAGCCTAGTGAAGTTGTAACAGTTAAAATTTTGTTACGGACAAAAATGAGGAATATACCGTATATGTGAAGCAGAGAATTCATTTTCAGTCTGCTTAAAAGTTTTAACAGTGTAGCCAAAATGCAATAAACTTTATTATTAGTCCAGTTATAATGATACTAACACTCACTGTCCAAATTATCTAATCAATAAAAACCAGATCTTATTAGTAATACTAAAGGTAGAAGTTGCTATACATGACAAAATTCCCATTATCTATCCCTTTCCGCCAGTTTTGTGTTCACCCTTCCAATATACTGCTGTGTCCTAAGATGGGTGGTTTTAGCTGGGGGAGGAGGCACGTAGCGAGTTTTCAGCATCCTGAGGTCTCTGTAGGGAGGCCTGTGATAGTCATGGTGGAGGAGTTTCCTCCTGCTCGGACCTGGGCTTTTCTTGGGTTTGGTTTTTTTTTTTTCTAAGCTTTTTTATCACAGCCCACTTCCTTCTCCCACTGCAGCCTGGCGGTGGCCACCAGGCACACAAAGGGTTATGGTTTGTCAGGCACTGACGGCACTGGGGGATGTCACCCCCTCCCCAGTGGGGCCACCCCCGAGCTGAAGCTGGAGCAGGGCAGGCAGCAGTCCCTGGCCCCAGCGCAGGAGTTAAACCAGCGACACCCAGGGAGAGACTGAATCCTGCCACTGCTGGGTCAAGGACATGATTTCTTTATTAGTAATGGCAAAATCGTATCTCCTAGCTATGGAGCTCCTTGAGAAATAGCCATGGAGTGATGCTATCCAGTTTTCTTGGCACAAAGTTTAGGTATGTGTTGATAAAATTTTCTGATAGGTTACATTGGGAGGAAGAATTTGGTTTAGCTGAGAGTTGAAGCAATAGAAATAGAATAGAAACAAACACTGGAGACTACAATGTCTTTCATTTAAAGAATAATGAGAAGAATTTCTTGAAGAAGGTATGGTCTCATTAGCTGGAAACTGCTGAGAAATAGAAAAGTCTGCATATATTAGTCATTGAAAGTCTACAAGATGCCAGCGTGAGATAATAAAAGTTGAATCCTACAATTTGTCGGACTAGCTTTTTCTTGCTGAAATAAGGCATTAATAATTTCATTATATGTAGCATGGACCTTTTCTGTAATACTATACACAGTTTTTGACCTGCCAAGTAGTTAGGGAAGATGACTTCAGATTGGAACAAGGGCAAGAATGTCTCACAGCCGCAGTGATGAAGAACTGAGCCCAAAATGTTGGCTTGCTAAAGTTCCTGGGCAACTGCCTTTGAGGCTAAATGAGACCACCATTGAGTACGCGGGTGTGCTGGGAGGTGGCTGTTGCAAGCCTCCCTGAAAGGCAGCAGCTCTTTTTATCTGCAGTTAGATGGACCAACTCCCGGGGAGAAGCACTCGGTGACAAACAGTAGACTGAGGGCCTCTCACCTCCCACCTGAAAGCAGCCATCACTGGTGCTTGCTTCCAAGGCCCACCTGGGAGAGTGGGGGTTTTTTTAGCTTGTCTGTGTGCAATTCAAGACCACCTGTTTGCACGCAGGAGTTGTTCTCGGCTCTTTCCCACAGCTGAGACCGCTGCTTATTCCTTTCCAGCTGATAGATACTGCTGCAGCAAGCCGTGTAGCAACATTAAATTCCGCATAACTGTAGCAAGGCTGATGATAGTAGTGGTCAGCAGTCTCAATCTGGAAGGAAAGATTAACAGAACCTTCTAAAATAAGAGCCCATGGGAATGTTCCTTTTCTCCATACCTGGTAGGGATCAATGAACAGCAAGCACTGCCTTTTCACTGAGACTTGTGTCTGGCCACGAATGGCATGATGTTGGGATAGTTAACAGCTGCTTAAACAGATGGCTAAAGAACAACAGTTCTTTAAACAATCCTCAATCATAGTTTTCTTAATTATTCACCATTCTGGCTAAGGTGTTTGTCAACATGATCCCCAGCATGGCACAGAGGAGGCTACAAGACAGCAAAGCATAATCAGTGCCTCTGACCCGTAAGGATTTCATGCCAGGGAGTGTTTCAGACGGAGGTAAAGGCAAAGCTCTTGGGCTCAGGCCTGAGTCAAATATACAGTCTAGGAGCAGCTTTTGTTGAAAAGAAGAATAAAAGGCTGAGATAAGCTTACTATTTGCAAGGGCACAAGGACACCAAAAAGCTAATTCCTGCTGGCAAACGAACAAGTAGGTATAAATTCGCCAAGAGGAAACTTATCCAGGAAATTAAAA
Organism: Leptodon cayanensis; assembly: GCA_027564655.1. Taxonomy (NCBI): domain Eukaryota; kingdom Metazoa; phylum Chordata; class Aves; order Accipitriformes; family Accipitridae; genus Leptodon; species Leptodon cayanensis. Next base: position 5,927 of record JANXJC010000229.1, on the reverse strand, counting down.
GAAGGCTCCTAATCACCAGCAAGTGAGGTCTGAGGAAGTGGCAGGAAGAAATGCAGCTTATTTAAAATTATGTTTATAAATCGGATAATTAACTGTGACAGGAGAAAACTGGATTTAGTATTTTAAGAAATTCTTTCAAATCGCGTGTTCGGTATTCATGGGATTTTTAGATATGATCTTTACAGTGCCAAAAGCTGCAGTATGTCTTGTTCTTCCTATATGAGATCTAGGGGCCAGTTCCTCTTATTGCAGCAATGCTCAATCATCTGCTCGGGGTTTAGGCAGTTTGGGCCCTGCCAGCAAGCCTTTAACCATCTACATGCTTCGAGACATCTATGGGTCAGACAGCACGTGAGTGGGAAACCTTCCTGAAATGGTAAGGTAAGATTTGGGTGATAAAGTCCTTCTGTGGCTTTAATCCAAAAACCTTTTGCAATTCTCTCTGAGTTATGAGAGTGGGGAAAAAATTCAATTCCCGTTGCAAAAGTGATCCAAGGGCCGTCACACTTCTGAGAACAAAGCTAGAGCAAAACCACCCTTGGTTCAAAAACTTGACACGGGCGAATTCCTAGCTGATAATTTTTTGAGTGGATTACAGAGGATTAGAGAAAAGAGAGAGGTAGAATAAAAATAAGAAGATAAGAAATTTTTCTTTCAGTCACTTCTGAGCATGGTAAATTGGTACCTCTAAGATTTTCACAATGCCAAATGAAACGCTCTCCTTTCTGACACTTCACAATCCAAATGTCCAGACTGAGCAGCGCTTGCAGGCTATTCTTGGAGTACAGTCAGGGCTTAAAAGAAGGAACAGAAAGTGAAACTAAATACTGATATTTAAAGATTTTTAAATGACAGCTTGTGCTATTTTTCTGGTACTGTGGTTTACATATTTTCCTGATTTTTTTTTTTCTGTGTATGATTTGATTAATGAAATCTTAATATAGTGTTGATGCAATATGACTCTCTCCTGAATGTAGAGTTTTCTGCCTTTTTTAAATCCTGTATTACAATCATTAAGAAGTGTTGAGCTTGCATTCATCATAACTTGGTAACTGAGGGAAAATTCAGCTCATAGAGCTTACTGACATTCTTGATTTTTTTTTTTTCTTTGTGTATATGTGTCAAGCCTACTTGGTATCTTTAAATAGTTTCTCTTGTTATTTGTGTATGTGGGAATCGTGTGTGTACCAAATGAAACATACCTCTCACAGAAACATAGATAGACTTTTTTTTTTCCTTCTGTTTTTTTGCTAGCTATCCAAATATTTATTTCCATTTTAGTTCTGGGTATTATTTCCTTGCCTTAAAGTTGGTGGAGACCTAGGCTATGTAATAAATGGGAGAAAAATAATAAACTGTGGAAGGATATATGACAGGTAGATAACATACATGAAGTTTGAGATTGGTTAGAAGACCTACAGAAACTTTCGATATTTTTTTGTTTGTGGGGATGCATATTGGTAGTTAGTGCAAATCTTCTCTATTCAGATACCTAAGAAAAAGCTTTGGCTCCTAATCAGCCTAGAGTATTTATCCTGTAATGAAAGTAATATTTCACTCTTGTTTGCACAAAGCATGTGTATGTAGGTCCTGTGAAGGATATTAAATGGGAATGCTGTGGAATTGCTTCTTTTCCTGTACAGGTTCCAAACTCAGCTCTGTAGGGACTTGCCTGTACCTATAGACTGGCAGATTTTTCTGCATAATTTAAAATCTGCTGGTTTCCATTCTATACCATTACATCCTTGCTAGATAGTAGGTTCCCGTGACTGGCTCAGAATCAACATGGTAGGTCACACTCTGGTGGAGGTGGGTTTGCACTAAATTGAAGGGGGAGCCCAAACCCTGGTCTGTGACTGTTGTCATCAGAGTAACCTCTGGCAGAGGAGCCATGATAAGCAGTAGTAAAGCTGGAGAAAACACAGCTTCCAGTTATTTATTTGGGGAAAAGGAACAAGTCTCTTGATAACTAAGAGTATGTTGTTTTTATTGTATGAGGAATTGTTATTGTACTCTTTGAGGTGAATTAAACACACATTTTTGCTTAAATACATATATTTAAGAAAAAAATAATAAACAATGCATTGGACAGAGTCTTACTGCTCTATAAGGAGTCTGCAAAGATATGTCATGAGCCAATTCCTTATATACACTTGCACCAGCATCAACCCTGTGCGTGTTGACATAGGGTGCCTCAGCTTGGCATCGGGTCCATCCCCCATCACCACCTCTGCCGCCCAAAGGTGGCCCCTGAGCGCTTGCATTCCGGAATGGCTACAAGACAAAGCTGTGGCCATTTCTTATCTCATCACCAAGGGAAACCTCACTCCCTTGCAGGGGTCTTCTGCCTCTGGTTTTCCTGCTTTGAGCCATTTTAACCCCTTTTGCAGTTGGACCTTCTTTCTCTCCATGCCAGATGATTCCTTGCTCACAGGTTACCGCTGTTGAGCAGTTATGATTTTAATTTCCCCTTCAAGTATGTGAGGGTACATCGCCCCCAGCTGCTTCCATTCTTAAGGATAACTCTAATCCTGCATCATGTCTGATACTAGCCACATCTGATAATCAGCAGGGACTGCAGACAGGTGGAATGGATGAAGCTCATTTCGTGTCACTAGGAACATAATACTTAATTGCACACAGACAACCGGATTCTGCATTAGGGCTTAATTTGTGGTAGAGCAGCTCCCTCGCTGTGGTGTATTGAAAATCAGTCACTGACAGTGGCCAGGAGCAGAAACCTAGGCAAAGATTATAAAAGGTAGGAAAGCATATTGTGATATTTCCCTAAGTAGCTCTGTGATTAAAACTGCCAGTCAGACTCTTGCTACTATATGTAGAGAGCTTAGAGGTGTCTTAATGAGGGAAGTCCAATATCCTTATTCTTTCTGCTTCCATTAGAAAGGGCATTGGAAACACTCAACATTATATTGCAGTACTCTGGCTTTAAACCTGATGCAATCCTATTAAGAGCAGCGATAGCACTTGGGAGCCTTTCCTATGGAAAACAAACCAACCAACCAACCCCACCTAAAAAACCAAACCAAAAAACCAAATATGAAACATGCTATAGGAAATCAGAAAACCTAGAACAATGCAGTGAAGCATTAGGCCCAATTTGTTTGTTCATAAGGAAAGAGAATTATTAGGATTTAAATAAAAATTCCAAATGTGCTTTTGTAATACGTGCAGATTTCTATTGTGCCTACTTTGCAATGGTGTCATTATGCTAGAGGGAGGAAAAAACAGATTTTAAATAGGAGAATAAGCCTTTTTTCCTTATTTCTGCTTGGTTGAATTCTTATATTTTGCTAAAATTCACCCCGCGGGAGAACACATGCATTTTAACTTCAGTCTTCATCACAATAATCTATGTTTCAGACAGAGATAAATAACATTTGATCTATCTAATAATCCATCCATCCAAGTTTGTACCCTAAATTCCTCATTAAAGTATCTGAGAGCCTCTTGCCAGACATAAAAGTATAACTATTGCATTTCCTCATTCTGTCTTTTTCCATACCCACTTCATTGCAATAGCAGTAATAGCTATGTAGTTATGATTCATTTTGGTGGATGGTTGGGAATATCAGATGATACAAACTAAAGAACTTATTACAGCCTCTACTCATAAAACTGCTGAATACTATTTATACTTAGGGAGGTGGCAGAACTAATGCAGAAGTGGTTTTCATCATCCATCTGCATAGGTTCACATATTGGCAGTCTTCACCATATTATCTGAGTGCTCCTATAATGCCTGAGCACTCCTTACTATATTAGGTTATTAATCCTAAGTCACTGCAGGTTGGATTCCAACCTCACTCTTTTTTTAGGTGTTTTTATTTTTGCAGCTCTAGTTCAGTGGAATTGTTCTTAATTCACAATTATCTTCACTGGAGTAAGCTCCTAATATTGGATGGATACAAGTGAGAGCAGAAGCATGCCACTCTCACTATCATTTTGATCACTCCCATGAAATATTATGCTCTGTTTTTTTTACTTATCTAGAAAATGATTTACAAAAAAGTGCTAAATTAGCAAGTAAAAATGTTATCTTGCATAAATGGTATCTGTGGAGACGTGTCCTACGAGGATGATGGATAATGAAGAAAAATGCAGGAAGAAAAAGAAGCACATTTTGTTAATTATTTTTAATATTAGTTTGTTAATAAACTACATGGTTAGGACAGAATTATCATTTGTTCAGAGGATGACAATCATATTTATTAAGAAGTTACGTATGACAGCACTATAATGATATTTCAAAACTATTTTCAGGTGTTTATTGGATATTTTTACCCTTTGTAATAAAACTTTGTAAGGAAGGACTGAAATTAAAGGAGAAATATATTAAACATTTGACCTGAAGTACCCCACCTCATCCCCACCTTCCATAATAAGTTTCATTGTATTAGTCAATTCAGATAATGATAGGAAGTAGTAAAACAGATTTCTGCCCTTTAACAAAGATATCTTTGGGGAGAAAAATGATATTTCAAACCATTGCTTTAGTGTAAGAGTACTGCATAGTGCTGCAGAGAATGGAGAGAAGAAAGCATGACAATGAGGAACTAGTCATGCGGTTTTGCCACAGCCTTTGTCAAGGGAAATGTAAAACAAATGAGAATATCTGTTCAATATCCATCATATAATGAGAGTGTCATATGAGTTCTGGGTCTGTGTCGACATAGTTTGAACAGAAGGTTAAGGAAATATTCACAAAAGGGAACGCTCGTTGTTTTTAAAAAATAATGTGCAGAGTTACTTAGGACCGCATTATACAGTTCTTACTCCTATTGGTATTTACTCGTGTAAATCATCCTCTTAGAAAAATAGGACTACTTTCATGGGTAAACTTTTGATAGTATAAGAACTTCATTATCAAGCTCTTTATGTTTTATTACTATAGTTGATAATAATTCCATAGTAACATTATAAAAAGGCCAGTCTGAGAGCACAGTCTAGTCCTTGACGATCTCTGGAATATAAAAAATACAACAGTCTGCACAGATAAAGTAAAAAAAAAAGAACGTTTTATTTATTGGTTTTGATTGTTGTTTTCCAGAATCATGTTGGTTTTGACAAGATTTCTCAAGTACAAGGTACGGTTCTGAAGCAGTTCAGAGAAGGAGCAAGGAGGTCATCAGTAGTCATGATGTAATTCAGAGGAAGTAATTTAACCTGGCCTTCTCACTTCTTTGGGAATTGCTTATCCTCTGGGCCCTCAGACCAGTTTTTCTCATTGTATGTTGTCCAACTTGTCTAATAAATATTAATTTTTAAATATCAGCCTCATAACTATAATCCTTTTTTAGAACTAACTATGGGAGAGAGAAAAAGCTAAAAGTGACTTTTCTATTAATCTCTTCTATCTCTCTCCATCACAAACCATTGCCATTGGGAGAGCAAATGGTTTCAGCGAAGAAGTAGCTTCTTTTTATTCTATCTCTGTTGAAGGCTTTAGGCACCAAGTCATGGTTAAACAGCTAAGACACGTAGTCCTCACTTGCTCTTGAAAACAGCTGAAGTGTTTTGGTTCTGTTTCCCACCTGACTGGAAAAAAAGAAAAAAGAAAGAAAGAAACAAACCAAACCCAGGACAACCCAACATATATTCACAATATAGAGAATTATGCTAAGCAGTTGGTTGCTCTTCTGTAAACAGCAGTAGGTAAAATTTCTTCATTGTATTTCTTTGAAATAGGATTACTGAGTTGGTCTCAGTGCTTCTGTGCAAAATCTCTGCTCAGCCTCTCCCCAAAACAGAAGCCTTCACCACTTAGTATTGGACCTTTAGGTTCTAGCCAAGCAAAGGCTCCAAGAGTGGCTGTATTGTCCCGATCCAATTTCGGGGAAGGTTTCGATATGATCCCAAGAGCGAGATTAAGACACAAACGAGGTCAAATGCCGTATGCCCAAGAGAGT
>JANXJC010000228.1:0-11637 GCA_027564655.1 Leptodon cayanensis | reverse complement strand
TCCCCCATCCCCCTGGGGGGGGAAGTGAGTGAGCGGCTGCGTGGTGCTTAGTTGCTGGCTGGGGTTAAACCATGACAATGGGGAAGCTGAAATTTTAATCCCAGAATCTAAATATGGCGAAGCCACAGCCTTGTTGTTACAGGATATAAATCCCAAAAGGGACAAGATACCTCGATGCAGTGATTCCCATCGCTTGGGCAGGAGACGTTCCAGGAAGGTCTAAGAGAGCAGAACCAGTAAGAATTGATCTAAAACCAGCGCCATCACCGGTAAGAATTAAACAATACCCTTTAAAATTAGAAGCGAGAACTGGCTTGGTACCAACAGTTCAAAAATTCTTGAAATACAAGTTGCTGATAGAATGTGAGTCAAAATACAATACACCTATCTTACCAGTAAAGAAAGCTAACAGAAAAGAGTACCGTTTAGTCCAGGATCTTAGAGCAATAAATCAGATAGTACAAGATATACATCCAGTAGTTGCAAACCTGTATACATTACTAACCACCCTCACCAACGAACAAAGCTGGCTCATGGTTTTAGATCTGAAAGATGCCTTTTTCTGCATTCCTTTGGATTCTGACAGTCAGGAGCTTTTTGCTTTCGAGTGGGAAAATCCTGAAACAGGGCGAAAGACACAATATACTTGGACAGTTTTGCCACAAGGCTTTAAGAATAGCCCAAATATTTTTGGAAATCAGCTGGCGAAGGAATTAGAGATTTGGAGAAAAGAAAATGAACAGGGAACTGTATTACAATATGTGGATGACATCTTAATTGCAGCAGAAACTCGGGAACAATGTTTTTCTTTGACCATAAGCCTCTTAAACTTTGGGGGACTCAGTGGATACCAGGTATCAAAGGAAAAGGCGCAAATTGTAAAGGAAACAGTCATTTATCTGGGTTTTGAAATTTTAAAAGGACAGAGACGACTGGGAATTGAACAAAAGGAAGCTATATGCCGCTTCCCAGACCCAAGTATGCCAAGAGAACTGCGGGCATTCCTAGACATGACCGGGTGGTGTCACTCGTGGATTGTAAACGATGGAATGTTAGTAAAACCTTTATATGAATTACTGAAAGATTCCCAAAGAGAGACCCTTGAATGGACAAACAACAGCAGAGCTGCGTTTAAGCAACTAAAACAAACTCTGATGAAAGCTCCCACCTTGGGACTGCCAGACCTGACAAAATTTTTTGAGCTTTACACTTACAAGCAATCAGGATTGGCACCAGGAGTCCTGGCACAAGTTTAGCGGGGGGACAACGGGGAGCCATAGCATATTTTTCCAAAAGACTGGACAATGTAAGACAGGGATGGCCCAGCTGCCTTAAGGCAGTAGCAGCTGCGGTATTATTAATTCGAGAGGCTCATAAACTTCCTTTAGGGCAAAGGATTACTGTGTATGTACCATATATGGTAGCCACAGTTTTAGAACAAAAACGAGGGCATTGGTTGTCCCCCAGCCATATGCTGAAATACCAAGTGGTACTGCTAGAACAAGATGACGTCGACCTCAAGACCACTTCAGTTGTAAATCCTGCAGTGTTCCTCTACACGGATCAAGTGGAGAGTCCACCAGAACATGACTGCTTACAAACAGTAGAAGAAACATATGCTAGCTGTTCGGATCTTAAAGATGTTCTGTTGGAAAATCCAGACTGGGAGTTATATATGGAGGGCAGTAGTTTTGTTCACAATGGGAAGAGACTATCAGGATACTCTGTGATGACCTTAGATGGCACAGTAGAGGCACGACCCTTATCTTCCAAAACATCAGCCCAAAAGGCAGAACTAATAGCCTTAAGTTGAGCATTGGAACTGAGTGAAGGGAGAAAGGTTAATATCTGGACAGACAGTATGCTTTTGGAGTTGTACATGCCCGTGGAGCCATCTGGAAAGAGAGAGGATACTATCAGCACAAAGAACTGAAATCAAGCATGCTGCACAAATACAAGAACTATTACAGAACATCCAAAAACCGACGGCGGTTGCAATAATGCATTGCAAACCCCATCAAACAGAAAAGACCCCACCAGAAATAGATAATCAATTAGCAGATAAAGCTGCCAAAGAGGCTGCAGAAACAGGCATCATGGCATTATTACCAGAAAAAAGAAATAACTTTACCAGAAACACCACCTAAATATGATAGTAAAGATGCCAAACTGATAAAAGCCTTACAGGCACAGGAACAAACAAATGGGTGGGCTGTTACACCCACAGGGCAAATAGTGATCCCACCCTCATTAATGAGAGAAACTGCTAAACGAGAACATAATAAAGTACATTGGGGAACTGAAAATTTAGTAAAAGATCTTTGAAAGATAGTTATAAACCAGGCAATGACAGAAATTATCCCATCCATTATGGGAAAATGTGAAATTTGTTGTAAAAATAACCCAAATACCAGCAATAAGTTAATTTTGGGGGTTACAAAATGAGGAAATTCCCCAGCAGGCTATTGGCAAATTGATTTTACAGAACTACCTAGAAAAGGGGGACATAGATACATCCTTGTTCTAGTTGACACTTTTACTGGATGGCCAGAGGCTTTTCCCTGTCGCACCAACAAAGCTAGAGAAGTAACTAAAATCTTGCTAAAAGAAATTATCCTGAGGTTTGGTATTCCTTTAGGAATATCCTCAGATAGAGAGCCACATTTTATTGCTGAAGTTATAAAACCATTGAGTAAAAACTTAGCCATAACATGGGATCTCCATACCACTTATAGGCCACAGTGAAGTGGAAAAGTAGAAAGAATGAACTATACATTTAAATTGCAGATTGGAAAAATATGTCAGGAAACATCAATGACTTGTATACAAACACTACCTTTAGCGCTGTTAAGAATTAGAATACAACCTCATGGCAAAAACAGTTTGAGCCCTTATGAGTTACTTTATGGAAGGCCTTACTAGGCCCCACATATACCAGGGACAATCCATGTTAAAGGGGAAATAGATTTAATAATTACTTAGAGTCTTTGGGAAAGACTTTACAGGAATTGCAAAGGTATGTGACAACAAGCAGGCCTTTGGAACTGGATACACCAGCCCCTTCATTTCAACCCAGAGACTGGGTCTATATCAAGTTGTGGAATTCAGAGCTGCTAACTGAAAAGTGGAAAGAACCATTCCAGGTAGTCTTGACTACTTATACAGCTGTCAAGGTCCAAGGGAAAGTATCGTGGATTCATTACTCCAGGATTAAAAGGGCTCCAACCTCATCGACAGTTGAACAAAAGTCACCCCTTAAGCTGAAATTGAAAAAGTTATGACTGAACTTTACGTTTTGTTTGTAACAATTATGGTAGCAATGAGTCAAGTGTGACAGATATCATCTTGGGATCAGAACCTACATTTAATCTTAACACAGAATATAACCCGAATACTCCACAGAAGTGATTGTTGGATTTGTACCCAAATGCCAATCTCTGGACAACGCCAAGTCCTTCCCTTGATAGGAGTGCCACTGCCAATAAATGTATCATTATTTAACAATCCACAATATGGTATGGGACATCCAGAAAATGCATGGTGGCCAAGTCTTTTTGGAAAAAGGCAAGAAGAAAAGTTGCAAGTTACCATGATAAAAGATAATCTAAATTCCACTCTATGCTTATATGGGCCAGATAATGACTCTCTAAGCTCCTCCACCCTTAAGTTTGGAGAAGATGGGTGTGACGATTACACTGCTAGACAAAATGACAAAACTTGTGTAGGATGTTTCCCAGGATGTAACAGGACCAGACCATATTGGAGGCCCGCACTAAGTCATATAGATACATCAGATTACTTTGGCCTTCAAGTCCCAGAAGGAAGCTTTGGTATTGGTTATGTGGAACACATGCTCAAAAAGTACCACCTCCCAATTGGCAAGGAGCATGCACATTAGGAGCCATAGTCCCCAATATAACAATAATTGACGAACTACATAAACAGAGCGGATTGGTAAAAACTTTTCTCAAATGAACAAGGAGGGCTCATAATCCCATTGCAGATCTTTCCACATGATTCCATAGTGTTGTCAGATGGTTTATCCATTGGCTTGGAGTTAGTGAATTGGAAAAGGCAATAGTAAATATATCAGCTGCAATAGAGGACGTTGAAAACAGAACCATTGATGCTATACAGACATTACAAATTGAAATATCTAGTTTGTCCCATGTAGTAATGAAAAATTGAATGGCTCTTAACTTACTACTGGCTTCACAGAGAGGTGTTTGTACAATTAGTAATATGAGCTGCTGTACATATCAAGGTGGCAGAATTTCTACTGACCTAGCAGAGATTAGGGAACAAACAAAGATCTTACATAAGGTTACGAAGGACAATACGTCCTGGGGATTTGAGGAGTTATGGCATGAACTTATCTCATGGCTACCAAATTGGACTTGGATGAAAAACCTGTTCATTATTATAATATTAGTAATTTGTGTGTGCATCTTAGCCTGTATAATGACTCAATGCTGTAGCTGTTATAGTCAATCGTACATGAAAATTAAGTTTGGGTATTGAGGCTTTGGATTTGTAGGTCCAAAGTCTCAATAAAAGGGGGGAGTTGATGCCTTGAATGAAGGCATGAGAAGGAAAACTTCACTGTATCACTGTAGTGATTAACTTTTGCTTGCTTGAGCAACTTTGAAAGTTTGGTATGTACGAAGAAAACCTTGAGCCTTGTCAATGGTATGCACCAACAGATAAGAGGCCTTGGGCCCTGATGATAAGCCTTGGGTCCTGCTGAGTTTTTGTAATTCAAACCTGCCAAGGCTAGCTAACTAGGAAGAAGAGATGAACCACCTGGGATGACCCACACTGTACATGCCCAAAGGGCGGACCCTATGTAAATGATTTCTTGGAAATAACATGGATATGTATATGATTAGAACAATATAAGCTTTGTTTGCTGTAGGTAACAGTATGCATGCTAGGCGGAATTATCCCCCATGCATCCAGCACTGCAATAAAGAATGCCTGCTTCCTAAAACTCCAAAATCGAGTCTTAGACCGAGTCAGGGACCGCCTGAAAGGGGCCTGAGCAAACAGAGGTGTGAAGCACGCTGCCAGGTGTGTTTTGCATCACAGGGTGTGTCTCTGCGGCTGGGGGAGCTCCTGGGTGCAGCCCCAAGAGGCTTGTGATGTCACCAGAGAGTCACAGTCACCCCATGACATCACTTGCTGTGGGCAATGATACATGCCAGTGGCACGTACTGCCAGCAGCACATGGGAGGTCGAGTCCTGTGGGCAGCACCTGAGCCATCAAGTCCTGCCAAGAGCATGCTAGACGTGACCTGCCAGTGGCCAAGGTGTCACCGAGTCCCACCAGCAGCACCCATCAAGTCCCAGCAGCAGCTGACAGGACACCAAGTCCCAGCAGCAGCAGCGCTGGAGGGGCCCAGGCATGAGCTGGCGGCACCGGGACCTGCCATGTCGTCCCAGCAGGGGGACATCTGCACCATCTGCTTGGGTCCTCTTGAAGACCCCACTGGTGTGGACCCGTGCTGGCACGAATTCTGTCATGCCTGCATCCAGCAGAGGGCTGCCACCACCGTCGCTGCCGCGTGCTCGCTCTGCGTGCAGCCCATCATGGCCATCTGCCGCCTGCAGGTGGAGGATGTCCATGGTGGGGAGGCCCTCCATCCCCGCGGCCGATTCCATCGCTACGTGGGGCCGTGGCAGGGCCGGGATGGGCAGCAGCAGAAGCAGCAGGGCCCTGGAGGTCCCTGGTACCCGAGACTCTCTGCTGGGCACAGGGAGCACAGCCCCCCCATGCCCTGCCAGCGTCTCTGGAGACTGTCTGGGCAGTGGGACAGGGATGGGCACAGCTGGCTCCGCTACCCGCTGGAGAGCAGCGAAGATCCATCATGGCTGCGGAGGGTCTGGGAGGAAGAGCTGGACTCAGGGGACCACGCACACCGCCTCCCCTGGCTCCGCTTCTGAGTGAGGCAGCCAGGCCCCCCCAGGGTCCCTTCTGAAATAAAACCACCAGGGATGCTGAGAGGGGCCACGCCTGGTTTCTTCCATGCTGCTTTACTCATTGCTGCAGAACTAGGGGAGTGGGAGGGATATGGCCCTGGGAACTGGAGGAGTGGGATGCACCCCCGGAAAGGGAAGGGGAAGGGGGAAGGGGGAAGGGAGAGTCCCCTGGGACTCTTCCAAGAAGATCCCCAAAGGGGCCAGGGCGAGGAAAGAGGCTGAGATGGAGGTTTGGGGGAGACCTTCCTCTCCTCTCCTGGTCCTGCACACCCCCATGCTGTGGAGGGCTGTGATCCTGTGGGGAGGCTGTCCGGGCTGGGGGAGGCAGCTCTGGCACAGCCACCTGCCAAAGGGCCCCTGCCTGAGCTGCCCATGGGAGAAGCAGCCCCAGCTGGGATGTGCCTTGATTTAGGGAGTCTCCAGGGAAACGTGAAGCCCCTCCCCACTCCGGGGCATCCCCAAGAGCTGTGCAGTGGCAGTGTGCCCCAAAGGGTGCCAGGCCCTCACTGCCACCCCGCTCCATCCCCTCCTGCAGACCAGGTAGCTGGGGAGCTCCCGGCATTGGGGCTGAGCCGCTGCCCACACTTACCTGTCACCTTGGCACACCTTGCTTCCCAGTGAGCAGACCCAAATGTTGGTGTCGAGAGTTTTAGGGGCTGCGTCTGCCCTGGCAAGGGCAGCCAAGCATGGGGTGAGGCTGCTCAGGGAGACCACAGCCTCTCAGTGCCTTCTGCCCTGGAGATGGATGCAAAGATGAAAATCTTACAGAGAATTAGATGGGAAAATGCTGGCAAGTGGGAGGTGGCTCTTTGGCACTTCCCAAAGGCTCCCTCTGAGCAGCATCCTTTCATTGGAGGTCCCAGGCCATGCCGGGCATCCAGGTGGCCCTTTCTGTCCTTCCCCGGCACTCCAGGGGAGCAGGAGGCAGGATGTTTGCAAGCGGCTTTCTGGTACTTAGAGGAAGATCCAACCCTTGCAGGGCTTTTGGCAAAATCCCACCTTGGCCCAGGAGCTGGCAGAGCTCCAGCCCTTGCCTGCCATGCCTGCAATGAGACAGGAGCAGGCTCGCGTGCAGCTCACATCACAGCTCACAACATCGACAGATGCTTAACCTGAGACATGTGGCATCTCCGGCACCGGGCCGTGTTCCCATGTTTCATACTACATCCCCATCAATATAGCAGGGTGCTGTGCTGCCACTGGCACAGCATAACCTGCTCTGGCGCTGCAGCTGTATTGCAGGGTGGCATTGGTTGATCCACCCACAAGAGCCACTCTGTGCCAGGTGTCAGTCCGTGCCGGGACCAGGGAGGGATTAAGAGGCTGAATCTGTAATGGATCCTCACTGGGTGACCAATGTTTAAAGGCTGTGATCTGCTGCTTCTGGATTGTATTCCAGCCCCTCGATGGAATTTCTCATGTGTAACTGAGCCCCACTAATCCATCCTGGCCATATATAATGGATGTCAGTGGAGTGAAGGAATACAAACGTGGCTGAATATTGGTAACAGATGTCCAGGCAGCGGTGCAGCAGGTCCCTCTGCTGAAGATCCCCTATTGCCGGTACCTGCCCTCTGTGCCAGCCAGTGCAAAATCCTTCCCATGCCCCCAAACCTGGCTTGGCCATGTGCGGGGGCAGGTGCTGTGACCAGCTTCAGCCATTCTCGACTGGCCTAAGGAGTGGGACGAGGCTTGGAGCCAAGCCACAAAGCCTCTATTTCCACGACTGGCACCGGTACCGCCCACTGAGCCCCAGCGCTGCCACTCAGTATCCCTGTCAAATATCAGCGCAATGCTCACTGCACTCTCTGCCCAGCCCCAGCGCTGCAGCCATGGCCCTTGCCCACTCCAGGGCTGCCCAGTCCCTTCAGCCTCCCCTCCCACCATGTAGTGCTCACTGCTCCCAGCACAGGGACTTTGGGGGTGCAGCTTTGGGTGTTGCCTGGGCAGGGCAGGATCTGACCCTCTGCACTCGGCGGGGGGCTCCCAGGTTCTTCCTGTCCCAGGTGGCCAGCTCAGCCCTGCAGCAGGTAAGGCCCCACTGGGGCTGGGGCTGTGGGCACCCCCATCCCCTGGGAAAAGCCAGGCCATCACCCCCCCTGGGAGCAGGCCGGGGACATGGGGCACCCGGAGAAGGGCTGGCGGCGATGGGGGCAGCCCCAGGCTCGGTCCTAGGCTGTAGGAGCATTGCAGTGTCCTCCAGAGGAGAGGGGTCAGCAGAGGCTCTGCAGCTCCATCCCATCTGCTGAAGGAAATGCCCGCCCATTTGCAAAAATTCGCAGCCGGCCTGTGCCGACCGATGGGAGAGGCTAGGATGCAAAGCATAAAATTACAAGGGTAAATATTTATTCATGGGTATGTGGTGTCCTAGCCAAACTGGGGCACCCCCAATGTGCTTTTATACAGGGGTCTTATACCCTTCAAACAATCAGGAACAACATAATCGGACTAAGCACTAACACCCACACTACCAACTGCTAGTCAGAGTAAAACTTTGCAAAGCCACTCTATTTCTGCAGTATTCTTGCTGCTTGTCTATTGACCCAGGCATCCCTGGAGTCAGTTTTGCTTGAGTTGCTGATCTGTGACACCATATGATGCTGGGAGACTTTCTAAGATGTGTCAGAGGGGCTGGGGTGCTGGCATTATCGTGGTTGTCTTGGGGTATCCCATAGGCCCTCAGTGGAAGAGTTGTAGTCAAATAAGAATAAATGAGGAGAAGAGCTGTTCAGATGTTACAGGGAACAGTGATCCAGCTAATGAAGAGAAGGTCGTCTTGTCTGTTGGAATGTTTAGCTTAGTGGATTATGGACCATAGACCACTAGGGATAACTGAGAATGGAAGAGATGCAGTGAAAGGAACTGGTAAGAGGGGACCCCGGAATGTGCAGGTGCAAACATGTATGAAAACACAACTGTTGGCAAGTTAGAAGGCTCCTACCCAATGGTTGGTTGACTTTGGAACAAATTTTTCACATAAAGTGGCACGAAACCAGCTGGTTGCAGTGTGGAACTTGGTTGCGAGAAGCAGTTCTGTTGAATGGTTGCCTGGAACAACAGGACTCATGATGCAGGAGGCCCTCATGGGACAGCTTCCCTTACCAGTGGCTCTTAGCAATGAGCTTTATTTCATTAGGTTCCCAACTGTAGCTGTCTGTTGTCTGAGGTGGTTGTTCAGAGCTCCCCTCAGTAGCAGGATGCTGCTGAGCAATAAGACAGTGAGAGTTTATTTTCAGGAAACCATCTGCAGACCCCACTCTACCAGGAAATACAAGCAAACCATTTTTTGACTTCCACTAAAGCTGGGGTTGAACCTGCCTTTCTGACTGTCTGGCTACTCACAAGCATGGTGAAACCTGCTCCAGAGTGCTTCCTTTTCCCCTTTGCCCTGAAAAATGGTCAATACGATCCATTCTATGGAAATAGTTATTAACTGTACCATAACATCGTGTATTATGTTCCTAGTTGGAGTTGTGCTTTCAGTACTCTTTCTAAAGGGAAGGAAAGAAGAGTTGTAAGAGGAGACAGGGGGAGAGAAGACAGTCAGAGACGGACAAGCTGATACTGCTCTCACCAGCTCTTGCACTGGAATTAAGAGGGGCCTCCTGGAGGGAGCACCAGAGAGAGGGGTGCTTGGTTCAGCTCTTGCGCTGCTCAGTTCATTCATCTCCAAGCCCTGCCAGGATCCTGGGACTGAGTGCTCTGGTGTGCATGATGTTCTACAAGCTCTGCCATTATGTCTAGGACTGAGCACTTTGACGTGTGTAAGAGTCTCGGAGCCCCAAGGGTACATGGAGAATGGGCTCGGTGCTGTAGGCAATGGCCCAGAAACCTCAACAGTACACTGCTCCTGGGTGCAGTGCTGTTAGCGTTGTTCACCAAGCACCAACAGTGTCCCATTGAATGGGCACGTACCTGTGTGTGGTGGTCTACAAGCCCTGCTGGTATCCCTGGGACTGAACACTCTATGATACGTGTAAGAAGGGTGCCATCCCTCCCAGAAAGAACATGTTGCAGGTACTTAGTAATTAATATCAGAGCCGATAAAGAGTTTCTCCTGCCCATCCATGCTCCATTGCCACCTTTCAGCAAGGGTAAGACTAGGACATATTCTGGGAACATGCAGCATTCCCAATTTTTGCACCAGTCTGTCAGTCAACAACTAGGACTTACACTACAAGAAGGCTTAGATGGCTCCTGCTTTGAGACAGCTAGGGTAAGCTTGGTTATGAGTAACATGACTTTACCGCACCAAAACCAGGGTCTCCTCATCATTTTCCTCTGATGTACACCAAGCCTAGCCAACACCAGACTGAGTGAGAGCATCCCAGGACCTAAAGAACAAGTAAAATTAAGTACAGAAACACCTTTGAGCACCTCCACTGTTTGAGGACTGATCTTATGGAGGTCTCCTCGGTCTGTCCCATAGGCACTGTTCTTCCAGGATTGCTCTCAGGACCTTATTTATTTCCTGGGTTTGTTACTTCTCTTCAAGAACTGTGATTCCTTTTACACCATAATACTAACTGAATGGTAATGACATTCAGATTTGCTTACTTGCTTGTTTTTTTCCAGAGACAGAAGAAAGACTTCTGTCTGTGCTGCCAATGCTAGAATTGGGGATGCATCAGACCAGGAAGCTGCAATTAACAGACATCCTTGAGATCACTGAGCAAAGCATGAATGCCCAGATGACTCAGACCCAAGGAGGTTTACCATGGCATCTTCTGAGAAAAGTAATGGGTCTGCATGGCATGGCCAGAAGCATGAGCCTGGGAAATGCAAGAAGCGCTAGCATACAAACAAGTGTGGATGGAGATGACCTGGTCATTTCTGATGATCTCTTTTCTCTGGTTGAGATGGATAGGAGTGATTCCTCACACCCCCTGGATGTTCTCTGTGCTGTTTTGCATTCCTCAGACAGCCTCCTCCAGCAGGAGCTCATCTCCAAAATGGCCGTGGGTCAGTTTGCTCTCCCACTGCTGCTCCCTCCCCTTGACACCCACCAGTGAACCCTCCTGCTCTGGGCCATGAGGGGCACTGTGAAGTGGAGTCTGCACCCACTGCCAAAAGACACAGGGTTCAAGGAGGAGAGCTGGGTGCACATGTCCATGCCAACCATCTCCTTCATGCAGATGGGGCACTGCAGCTTCTCCAAGTCCAAGCTCCTCAATACTGTTCTCAGTCCTTCCCAGCACCACCAAAATTTCTTTGTCCACTAGGAAATGGAGTTGGGTGATGCACTGAAGGAAATTGCAGATGGGCTGGTAGAAATTTCCTGGTACTGCCCTCGCAGAAAGGAGAAGTCCAGTCTCCTCCCAGAGCCTCTTCCAGTTATGAACCTTCGTGGGCACAACAGATCACACTTCGTGCAGCTTTGCTTTCTCAATGGTGTTCACAGTGATTGAGAACACTGGTGAGAGAGTATGTCTAGTCTGTCATGATCAACAATCAAATACTGCTTCATCATCAGTGACCAGGGCGGGACCACCAAGAAAACACTAGAGGACTGTTTTCTGAAGGAGTTTGCCCCTGCACTGAGCTTGACAAAAGCATGTCTGCTTGTAAAAACTAGTAGCACTATGTCCTGGTTTCAGCTGGGATAGAGTTAATTGTCTTCCTAGTAGCTGGTACGGTGCTGTGTTTTGAGTTCAGTAT
>JANXJC010000227.1:0-11777 GCA_027564655.1 Leptodon cayanensis | reverse complement strand
GGGAAGTGATGGAGTCACCATCCCTGGAGGTATTTAAAAGGCATGTAGATGTGGTGCTTAGGGACATGGTTTAGTGGGCATGGTTGATGGTTAGACCTGATGATCTTACAGGTCTTTTCCAACCTAAACAATTATATGAATCTTATATGCTCTGGCTAAGGTCCAGAAACTCCTAGTCCAAAAGTAGAGCTGCTCCCCTCTTTTAGCTCCTTTCACTGGCCTGCTGCCTCCTTACCATGCAAATTGGGTAGTTCAGAGCATACTGCTACATACCTCTTTCAATGCAGAATTTGAGGGGTGGGGGAATCCAAAACAGTGCACCAAATTTTTTTCTTGTAAAATTTGTACAAACGACATGTAGTTATTTATTCAGAAAGTTTAGACAATTGCTGCTGACAAGCAAACCAATAGAGAAAATATTTGGTAAATACCCACGAAGCTGTGTAAATAGTAGATCTCCATGGGTATTTCTACACAGTAAGATACAGAACATTTACCACTGCCAGGGACAAGATTCTGATTGTGTCCTACCTTCATATCAGGACAAGACCTGGACACACAACACTCCACCATTTGAACCTTTGGTTTCCACTACAGGAAAACTCCATTACAAAGGCAAAGAGAACTTTATGAAGCACTCCGCAAAGTTCCCTAATACTTATGGTTAGGACACCAGGACTGCAGGGCATACTACGAAGCATACCTGTCTTACTATTTTGAGGAGGCTTGTATGAGCTCTGCATTGCAATTTGAAATGCAAAGCCTGTGGACCAAGTTAACTTCACTTCAGCCAAAAGAATCACTCCAGATTCCAGACTTAAATCAGATTTGGTCCTGCGGAGCACATTTCAAGCTACCAGAGAGAAATCTGAGACCTTTGGTGGCAACACTACCAACTGACTCTTCTTCTGGACCAGTGTTTGGCATGTCAAGCTTACATAAGGCCTCTCTAAAGAGCTAGGTTATGTGCTTTTGTAAGCAAAGTACAAACTGTTTTTGCAAACCATATGAAAAATTTATGATCCTCAGCTCTGATTCAAAAGCTGAGGATGACTGATTTCTACTTGTTAATATCCAGACTTGGGCAAAGGACCTCCTGAGATAATGAGATTTTAAAATCTTGGATTTTTAGAGAAATAGTATTTGTATGACACACATGCTCTTTTCAGCTTTTTTACTTCTCAGTCTTCAGGGCGCACTTGGATCACACATTTCACTTTCTCTCTCTAACATTATTAGACATTTTTATTATTTATTATTACTTATTTCTTATTGAAAAATAAAAATCTTACCCAATGACTAGACCTCAAGAGCTGTGTTTCACTAAGATCGAATATTATGAAATTCAGAGTATAAAAAGGAATAGTTTGCGCTACTGTGTTCACAGAGACTGCATAGGCTTAGAAATCCTGTCTCCTTCCTTTGATATTTGGACCACACAACTTTTCTCCTTCCTTCCTTCCACCTCTATAGGTGGGCTGCTGACTGTCAACACTCTCAGTGATCTAACCCAAAAGTTCTGTATGTCAGGCTCATGCCTACAACAGCACTGAAAGGGGACAGTTTCTCATCCAGTTTATACCAAAATTTTCACCAGTTAGCTGCATTGGTTGATATAGTGTTACTCTAGCTCAAAAGCAGGCAAAACAATTCTATCTCCTTTTTCATATTTGACTTGTCCATTGGAGCTATTTCTTTCTCCCAGACTTCAGTTATTTGTATGCTTGATATTTTGGATCAGATAAATTATGCAAAAGGACTAAGAAGTTTCAGAAAATTGTCAAACAAACCACTTTTTTTTTTGGCTCCTGTTCACTGTCATACTTGGCAACAAATACAAAAACTACTAGCTAACATTTGGTTCAGAAAATTAAGTGTAACTTCTTTAAATATTGAACAGACAGCTTTGTAATAAAGTTCAGCAGAATCTAGAGCTGCAAGATATTTCAAGGGGTTTGGATATTTAACAAAAATAAAAGAAGGCTGCAAAACTGCTCTCTTTATTAACATTTTTTATGGTTTATATCTTGCAATCAAATAATTAAATCATATTTCATACATACATCTAATGTAATTTTTTCAATAGTTCTTTCCAAATGCATGCTGTTTCTTCACACAAAGCAGATGTTATAAACACATCCTTCCTTTACAAGAAATCAGTGACTTTGAAGAGAAATATCAGCTCATCCCTAAAACCAAACCCAGTTAAGCATACTGTCATTCTCTCTGTGATTATCCCTAAGACTCACATGAGCAGTTATTATTTGATTTTAATGTCAGTTTGGCCCATTATTTTAGAAAATGGTGTATCAGTAACATACAGAACTATTCAACATAAATTATCATATATTTCAGTACAGAGAATATTTAGTAATTTTAAGTTCTAGGTCATCAGGTGTACAGTTACACCAGGTTACTTCCTATAAAAGAAGTGATTTCTCCAGTTAATGAAGTAATTTCCCTTATTAAAAAGGAGTTTACAAATCAATCCACAGATTCAATTTTAAGCAAAAATGACAGTTTAATACTCACTTTGCAAAGACAAGGTTCTGTGCATGGATCTTCATTAATGCTACCAAACCGGCTACAGTTACAACGCAAGCAGTTTGGATAGCCCCGATACCCAAATGCACAATGATCACATTTTTTTCCTGTGTAACCTTCTCTGCATTGACACTGACCTGGCCAAGTCCCTTGAAAAGCAAAAATAGAGAAAAAAAATAAATAAGAGCAGGCAGTAGCCTGGATTCAAGATGTCTCAGAGGGTGCAAGTACTTTAGCATTCCTTCTTTATTACATTCCATGTTATATTCCACAGAGATACTTGGCATAATGTCAGTCTCACCATCTATTTTTCATGTTTAGAGTACCAGATGCACAGAATTTGCAGCAAAATGGATTTTGCAACAGCTGTAACAGCGTTCATAAACAACAGCATTACATCTCAATCGTTCACATCATTTTACATAGTCAGAGCCCACCATCCCCACACAAGAACACATTCAGGGACCTGACATACCTTAAAATCTTAAGAGTATGTTATGCCTCACCTCTCCTTCCTAAATATTTACCATTGTTTTGAAGTGTCACCTAACTGGCAGCCATTCACAAGGAGACAGTGTTCCCTCAGACTTCAATATCCAGAAATATAGCCAGATTTGAAGTTTAGAGAAAAGGCGCTTCCCGCTCCCTTACCAAGCTGTGAGTCAGAATGGTGCTCATCTTTAACACAGTCAGAACTCAGAGAGCCAAATGGGTCACAGCCACAGGGATAGCAGGGGTGATCATCATAGGGAGAAACCTAAAAAAAAAAGGTTCTCTGTCAAATTCTCAAATTATTAACTGGGAAAAGTAAAGTTACATGTGTTGCTTGTCTGGGATCACCAGAACTAATACGAATGAAGACTGGAAAAGCCAATATGGAGCAATAGATCAAGGCACTAGTTTAATTTTAGCAAACAGAAGATAAAGGGATTGCAGCCTAGAAAAAACTTACGTGGGAACAAAATTTGGTCTTCAATAGCACAGACAAAGGTATAGTAACTGCTAATGGCTGGAAGCTGAAGCCTGACACATTCAGCATAAATACACTTTTTTTTAATGTAACAGGAATTAACCACTGTGATGGTTTGCCAAAGATTATGGAAATGTTTAAAGACAAGAATGGATGCTTTTTGCAAAGACACTCTGGTTCAAAGAGGAAGGAAATGAAAGAAATCCTTGGCTCTGTGTTCAATGGGAGGACAGATTATCTATTCATGAAGATTCCTTCTGACTTCATGATCTATATATCTTTGAAATATAAGGCAATGCACTTCATATGGCAAGGATTTTATTTTCTTTCAGGGAAAACTTTCCTTTGAGGTGCCTCAGTTATAAAGCAAATCAAATGACCTCTAGATACACATTTATTGGCTATGAGCTGATTGAAGACTTTTCTTCAATGCTTCTTACAGGAATTGAATCAGACAGTCTCCAACTCTGGCTTACTTCTTTGGATGAGCTGTACCTGCTGTCTAACCATACTCCTATAGACTCACCCTTCCTCTCTGCAACGATTTATGCTGGATTTCTAAAGCATAGGTTTTCCAAAATATGCATCGACCTGCCAAAGCAAGACCTTGTGGAGTAGAAATTTCATTCAGTATGTCTCATTATACAGAGACCTCTAACATTACAGTAAGTTCATATAACTCTGTTAGTCACATCTTAACAAATGTCTTTTGTGGAGTTTAGGTCATTTTTCCAAAGAGTGACGCTTGTCAATAAACTGGAAATTACACAGGCTCAGAGAGCAATACAATAATCGCGCCAAGAAGAGGAGTATTTGTTGCAACATCTCATGAGACAAAGAATCTGATCCTAGAACCACGTAATGGTCCTTTTTAACACTGGTTGAAATGGGCTGATATACGACAGTACACAATTTTGGCACTTCTGAAGACATTGAAACTTCAATACTGGCACTTTTTAGAGCTTTAACCACAGGAGAAATGGGTTTCCTATCAGAACATCTACATTCCCATATTAAGGCTTCAAGTTTCATCTTAACTTATTCTTTTCTTCTCCAACAGCTTGACTTGCCCTCCCACACAGCTGGACAAGCATTTTGTTTTTCTCTGAAAGTTTTGGTGGTATGTCATCTACACAAAAAAAACCCACTTCTATAGTTTTTAACTATTATGCAACTGATAAAAATATATATATTAATTACAATCAGCTGAAATACACATCATCGTATCATGCTGTAATTCACCAAAACATTAGAATGGTATTTTCCAAATCTTACTTTGTGTGGTCTAAAATATCCATCAGCACACATTTCACAGTTGATACCAGTAGTATGTTGAGTACAATTTAAACACACGCCACCTCCTATATACTGGCCATGAATATCCATGCTCCTTTTCTGATCTGCAATACTCTGATTGTAATAACAATCTTCTGCTTTGTTATGACAGTTGCACTCTGAGAAGGAATGGAAAAGAAATCAATTTTTTTATTTACATTGTATAACAGTTCCTATAACACTGACATTTTTCAAAGTGGAAAATGTAAGTAGAAGAGCATATCAATTCATCTCAAAAGTGTGCTTTTTTCCCTTTAACCACACTATATGCTTCAGCAGTCTTGATAAACCATATTTCTTAGCAAGTAAGCACACTTCAAAACCACTGTCACCACTTTAATAGCACTGGCTTTAACAGTATTCTGTAGCTCTCACTAAGACAATCCTGTTAGGACTGATGTTGATACTGATGTGTGCTATTAGCTATAACTGTTCTTTCATTTTCTGTGCTCTGCATTACAGAAAAAAATCTGCCTGATTCTTCTCTTATTTATATTATAGACAAAAGTCTGTGAAGTCAGCAATGCCAGTACACGAGTATAAATTTTATTTAGGTTAGAGGACACCAAACAGCCATAAACATCTACTTTCCAAAGAGTGACATTAAGACTTGTGTAAAGACTTCAACTAAAAAGACTACTTTTCCATTTGCAACTGTAGATTTTATCTAATAGGTTCTTAATCGTCTGCAGCTTGTGCTTTGCATTAGCTATGTGAAGAGAGAAAATGCACTAAATCGCCCTAGCAACACATCCAGCCATACTGGGACAGCTTAAGTCAATCTATCAGACAATCTGAAATGCAATTTTCCAATAAGGAGTTTCTTTCAAAACATTTGTTATCAGAACAAAGTTGTTCATCTGACAAAATTTATGATCAACATAGGAAATTTGCATTTCAAGTAGCTAACAATATGATTGATGCAAATCTGCTAGTTTTTACAGAAGTATAATAAATTCCCAAGTCTCTTTGAAAAAGAGATTCTGAAAGCTTCACTATGCGACAACTCCACTAGCCAAGAAGTCATATTGGATAGCATATTTAAAACGATCTTAACAGTTATGATTAGAAGTAGGTCCTCTACCTTTAAACAATCCCATGAAGACTGTTAAGTTTGTGGATTTTTCTTGGGAATTAGTATAGATATGTATGAAAAGCAACCTCAAACAAGAAAATAATAAGCCTTTATGAAACTATCTAAACCTCTGTGCATACTTACTCTCACATTTGTTCCCAGCAGAAATGGTTCCTGGTCTCCAGGGTTTCTGGTGGTAACCCGGACAGCACTTGTTACAGCTCTCTCCACATGTGTTGTGTTCACACTGGCACTGCAATTTCTAAGAATAAAAAAATCACTTTTTAAAAAATATTTTTAATGGATAATTTAATCAATGTTGCCAAAAGTCTGCCTAATATCAGACTCACTCCAAAAAAATGTCAAGACCCAAAAATACCCCACAATTAGCATTAGACTGCTCAACCATGCTATATCAACTATTGGGGAATACCCTTTCTAGAACAGGAGGGACAAATCTCCTGTGTTGCAAGAGAGACTATTTCTTGTTGCGCCCCTTGAATTGTTTAAATTTAATGCCAAAGAAAAAGAGTTTACTTCAAGTTATGTTACCAGAGACCCAGATATGCTTGCACAGACAAGGAAGAAAATTATAGCAAATAATTTGTGTGCACCATATCGTAAGACCTCTTTCAGCCTCCTCTCTCTCTCATTCTCCTTAGGCAAAGTCTTTTTTTTTTTTTTTTTAATCAGAAAAGTTGTTTTGTGAAAATAAATTAATGAGATTAAAGAATACCTTTGTGATTTCATCCAGAGGGCAGCTGCGAGCATGGCCATAACAAATACACATGCCACCAACAGAGATGTCCTTTATTGAATAGTAGTACTACAAAACACAAAGTTAAAAAAGGGATGAATAAGACATTTACATGTATTTACATCCTCCCTTCTACTCTGGAAAACAAAATACCAGCATTCAACTATTCTATGACTTGAAAAAATAAAAGAAATATTTGAAAATAAAAGCAGCTTTGAATTTCTGCCACTTGGGGAAACCTTCTATTTTGTGATTTTTTTTCTTGTTGTTTTGCATATTTTTCCTCACTGGTACAAAACAATAACTAACTTTTAACTTTAAATAAGCATGCACAATTTCTCAGCTTCAGGAAAGACCACAAAATGTGACCTCAGCCAAAATTTACTTGTAAAAAAAAAAAAAAAAATCCTTTTTTCATCCTATAAGAAGCCATGAAACATAACAAATTGCTCTATTTTAGTTTTAGCCTGGGGAGTAAGAGTATGTTTTCTTAAAACAGGAACTCTGTCCTCCCTTAAAACCAGTTTGCGCACTCGCTTCCAGACCAACTCTTTGCTACTAGTATGTAGGCAGTATATTATTCTATCCAAATTCTTAGCTTAAAAATTGGTGATACAGCAGAGTACAATGCATTAATACTGCCAGGTGGTGAGCAAAAGCAACATACATAAGGAAAGGATTTAATTTTCAAGGCAAGGAAGAGGCAGGAAATGACCATCTGGGTTCAGTTACAGCTGCAGTATCAACATAGCTGGCCTGTTTGTATCCTGGGAAGTATGTGCTACAGGGAAATGAAAAAGAAACACTTTTTGAGGATACTTCTAAGGGAAGAGTTCAAGACTCTCAGACCTAACAACTCTACAGTCATCTGGTTCAGGAAGAGGAGGTGGTGCTGGGTGGTCAGACATGCTGACTCCTGGACTGTTATTTCTTTGAAGGATCTTGGAGCTGGAGCAAACTAGCCTCTTTGATTTCATACTTAATTTTTTATGTTTTAAAATTTTTTTATTATGTTTAGTATTTTAGTATTTTTTTAATGTTATGGGCTTGAATTACAGAAAACACTCAGGGACTTATCATGAACAGTAAGTCCTTAACTACAGAGAAGGAGGTCCGGACCGAGAAAAGCAGGAGGACAAAAGCAGAGCTGTATTTCTCATTGCATTCCCTGTTTCATCTCCTTTGTCTTGTTTTCTTAAAACTTGCAGTGTATGGCTTATAGCAGCTATGTGCAGCCTGAAGTTGAACTAGAAACCAATGCTAATCAAATGCTACAGACAGAAATCAATTAATAAATAGATACAGAAAGGTGCTGTTGAACGCTTAGAAAAGTTCTGCATTGGCCATTTTACAACACTGTGTACAAGAAACTAAACACAATTGGTATAAACGACTAGATGTAAAGTCTTCAAAAACAATAAAAACACAATCCGGAAAGCTGGAAGTAATTACCTTGGTTGTAGCTGGTTGCACAGTGAAACAAAAGGTGAGACATCAGGATTTGGGAACCCTGCCCAATAAAACCCACATCTTGTGACGATGAAGATCTGTAGCTTCCCATGCAAAACTGCACTAAGTAGTGCTAGGTGGGGTAGTACTAAGCCCTGAATTGCAGAACTGTGCGTGTTACTAAAGCAATGGGAATGCTTGTCCCTCAACACCCTTGTTTCCCAGCTGTATGTTTGTATGCTTCTCCGTTGAGCCTTTCTTTTGAGGGTGTATTTCTTGATATTACAATACTATCAACAGACCTAAAAGTCCATCAACCTGCTCCACAGAAACATCTCACTTGCTTAGGCTGTGCATTAACCATTTCCCTATGGCCAGCAAGCCACAGCTGGAACAGCTGTCCAATATTCTGTGCTTGCAGTCTCCATGCTAGTAATTCCCATATGGGGCAGGCAGAACAAGCAGAACATCCAGATTTTACGCTTTAAAAATGCTGCAGCTTACCTCCATGACCGAGGTAAGAGTTGGGCTGCCTTGAAAGTACCCACCAAACCCTGACCAAATCCAAGTTTCTTTCTGCCTTCTGTACCCAGCTACCTAGCCAGACCTCATAGAAGCAGTGTCAATGCACAAGGATTGCCTGTATCAGAGAAGCCACAAATTGCAAGAGTCCTGTTGCTGCGCAAGGAGGAGTTGCCTGCGGATGTTCTTCAAGGCAAAGAGCTACAAAGGAAGGGGAAGAGGAAACACTTTTCGTATTCTTCTGTCCTCATCAGAAAGCTTACCTTCATAGAAAAATGAAGCCACTGGTGTCCTAAACTATGGGTCTCAGGCAAATTAAGAAGAGGGTCAAAATGACAAAATACAAAGCAGAAATACTGCAGAACAGTAGCCACGGTAGATACTGTTATTAGGGGCTCTAATACTGAATTTCTGTGAGAGCCTGAAGTCAGCCTAAGTGATTGGTGCTGCAGTTTCCCCAGTTTCAATATCAAATGTGTAAAGATCAGTTAATACTCTCAGAATTCTATCCAAGTGTTTTACATTATTATTAATTCATGAGCTATTATTAATTCAACTGATTACAACAGCTTTAAAAAATGAAAAAAACTCTCATCGGATAACAAAATTCACAATGGCAAGGTTTTCAAATAATTATGAACAAGAGCACTTGGTCCTGAAATTCTTGATACACCAGAAAAAGTACTGCGGTTGCATCAAGAGCAGCCTCAAGTAACATTTCCATCATCAAAACCATATTTTTTATTTTGATGATAAAGCATTATAACCACCGTTCCTAGCATAAATCATTTACACAAACAAGTTAAAAAAAAAAAACCTAACAAATAAAAAACAATCTGTAAGAAACATTTTTTCAAAGTTGTTTCTGAGAAGGTATTGTTAATAATGCCAAAGGGAGGGCAAGAATTATTTAACAACCTATCAAAACAACTCTGTGAATGGCAAGGATTAAGTACTGCCTCCTCCTCAAATAGATCAGAAAAGGCTCTCCCATCAAGTCATACTGAATACCATTTACGAATAATCAGCTTACCCTTCTGGTAACAATGGGGTCTAGTTCTTTAGGATCATTATGGCTGAGAGTCATGAGGTCAGCATTAAGAGTTCTAATACGCTGCAGTCGTAGGCGAATGTATCGTGCAGAAGTAAATTCCAAAAGCTTTTGTGAAGGATCATCAGCACTAGGCCTACCGTTGATCAGTGATGTGTGAATCTAGAAAGAGGGACTGGCTTAATCACAAACATAACAGTGATTCATTTGTAACAACAAACATCTTAGTGTGAGAATTAAAAACACAGAACTTAAGCTTGTTTTCCAACAACTCAGGATGGTGAGATATTAAACTACCTGGATTTCTTTTTTCTTCCTCATCCTCTACCTGCAAGTAGAGTTCCTGCTTCCTGACTCAGGCAGTTCTGAAGCCAGCACTCTCAGGCATCATAGTCTCAAGTCTCCTGGACTTTTGTGGAGACAGCATAAAGAGAAAAATAGTACCACAAGCTAGTCCTTAGCTCCCATGGAACACGTAACTCTGACCATAAGCACAGTTTTGTCCTTACAGATTTCTCCTCCACAATTTGTAAATATCTTATTGCAAAACATAATATGGTGCACATGCTCAATCTGGGGTCATTAATCCTATGCCTTGCTGGGACAGGGCTGCACAGTCAACAGGAGTACTCAGTGATATGAGAGTGCAGTGGGAAGCTACAACAGCTGACAACTGAAAGCAAGGGGCTGCCACCACAAACCAACCTATATGGCCTCCATCTTCCTCACACAATCCCAGTTGGCCCCACTAAGATGGCTTTTCATATCAAGCTGCACAGCTTATTCTGGCAACAGCCTCTTCCTTCCTTCCAAAGCAATTTAGGAACATGCAAGGATTTAGTCTTATATGACCATGCAGTTCCTGCTCTGTTTTATGGAATAAACTGAAAAATGAGAGCCTGCAAGCCACAAACAAATGTTAAACAGTTCATCTGGTATCCACAACAAATAAGACGTCATGCTTTGGGGTTGTCAGCTACATTTTAGAGTGTATGACATATCCTCATTTATGAAGAGTAATTTTGTCTCATATACTACTCTTGAATTTATAGTTTCAACTTTGTCCAGTACTGTCAAATTGTTCCTCTGAAAATATTTCTAAATATTAAAGGTATTATTATTATTATATTTTAAAAATTAATTCTGTAGTAGAGCTAGGGCCTTCCTAGAAAGTAACTGTGTTATTTCAAAGATTGAAAAAAACAAAAAAAAACAAAAAAAAAAAAACCAAAGAAAGATTCTCCATGTACATCTCTGATATATTTGGCCAATATATTGCTTATATATGGCTTACATACACTGATATATTTTTATTATATATTTTTGGCTTGCTTGTCCTCCATAATTCAAGACCATTTCCAAACAACTGTAGTTTAAGCCTTGGAATTCATCATGAGCCCTGACTTCATTACATGAATTTCTGGAAGAAGACCTTCAAGCAGCATATATCAGGTAAACAACAGAGCTTACAGTAGAGCAGCTATACCTCTTCAAATTTGTGAAAAATCTAGCAGCCAAACTGGCAAAATCTGTGATTTGGCAAAAAATATTAAGTGACACCCTCATTTAGACACATGGTCTTTTTACCTTACCAGTTCTTTCACACCAGGGCACAAGCTGACTGCAGAACTTTGGGATGCTAATAAACACTGGATACAAGGCAGGTGCTTGTAGAGATCAGCTGGTCTGCAGGACTTCCTATAGCCCCATACTTAAATTCAATAGGTTGGCCAGAACCAATTACAAAGCACTAAATACAAGTATTTTCAAAAGGGTGTCAAGATTCACTACTACAGGCCGTGAAATATTCTGTGCAGGGAATATTCCTGTCTGTCTGCCATTCCAGTTATGAAGGAGTAGCCTGTCCTTTGCTAACGACAGCTTTTATGTGGGAGTGTCAATCTGCTTGAGGGTAGGGAGGCTCTACAGAGGGATCTGGACAGGCTGGGTCAATGGGCCAAGGCCAATTCTATGAGATTCAACAAGTTCAAGTGCCCAGTCCTGCACTTGGGTCACAACAACCCCATGCAGCGCTACAGGCTTGGGGAAGAGTGGCTGGAAAGCTGCCCGGCAG
>JANXJC010000226.1:0-11788 GCA_027564655.1 Leptodon cayanensis | reverse complement strand
GATTTGTAGTAACTTAAATTGATTTTGTTTCTTCCCCGAGTTGAGCCTGTCTTTTGCCCGTGACCACAAGTGGTGAGTGATCCCTCCCACTCCTTGTCTTGACCCACGAGCCTGCCTTTAGATTTTCTCCTCGTCCCACCGTGGCCGGAGCGGGGAGTGAGCGAGCGGCTGTGTGGTGCTTTGTTACTGGCTGGGTTTAAACCATGACAGTCCTTTTGTGGTGCCCAACATGGGGCACAAAGGGGGTTGAGATAACTACAGTTGGTTTTTGGCGAGCCAGGCAGGAGGCAGAAGAATAATTCAAGATATAAGGATAGTAATTGGGAGAGGTAACGGGCAAAACATGGACTGAACAATGTTAGTGAAATACCCCTGGGAATTTCAGTTTTTGTAATTGTGGTGGAGGAATGATTGTGTCTATATTGTCCACTTCTGTTTAGTATTGTGATGGTGATTACGTTAATTTTTTTATCGGGAAGTTTTTTTTGTTGTGATATGAGTGAAGTTTGTGATTTTAGTGATAATGCTTAAATATGTGATGCACAGAGGCGAGGGGTGGAATGTTATGAGTTTGTGTGGCGCGGGTTTTTTTGGTAGTGGGGGAGGGGCCGTAGGGACAGCTCCTGTGAGAAGCTTCTAGAAGCTCCCCTGGCTCCAAGTCGGACCCTCCTCTGGCCCAGGCCGACCCAATCGGTGACGGTGGTAGCACCTCTGGGATAACAGATTTAAGAAGGGGAACCGGTAGTGAGACTGGAATGTGAGAGGAACCCCTCTGCAGATACCGAGGTCAGTGAGGAGGGAGGGGGAGGAGGGCCCCCTGAGAAGGTGGATGCCCCTGCAGCCCATGGTCAGACAACAGGCTGTCCCCCTGCAGCCCGCGGAGGTGAACGGTGGAGCGGAGGCCCCCCAAGATGGCCGTGACTCCATGAGAAAGCCCGCGCTGGAGCAGTTTGTGACTGAAGATTGGCCCGCGGAAAGGACCCACGCCAGGGAAGTTTGTGAGGGACTGAAGCCTGTGGAAAGGACCCATGCCAGGGAAGTTTGTGAGGGACTGAAGCCTGTGGAAAGGACCCATGCCAGGGAAGTTTGGGAAGAACTGAAGCCCATGGAAAAGACTCATGTTGGAGAATTTCATGGAGAACTGTCTCCTGTGAGAGGGACCCCACAGTGGAACAGGGGACAAGTGAATTGTCCTCCCCCTGAGGAGGAAGGAGCGGAAAAGACAACATGTGATGAACTGACTCCAACCCCCATCCTCTGTTCCCCTGTGCTGCCTTGGGGGAGGAGGTAGAGAGAACCGGGAGTGGATTTGAGCCCAGAAAGAAGGGAGGGGCGGGGGGAAGGTGTTTTTAACATTTAGTTTTATTTCTTATTACCCTGCTCTTGATTGGTGGTAAATTAAACTAATTTCCCAAGTTGAGTCCATTTTGCCTGTGACAGTAATTGGTTGAGTGATCTCTCACTGTCCTTATTGCAACCCACGATCCCTTTGTTATATTTTCTCTCCCCTGTCCAGCTGAGGTGGGGAGTGATAGAATGGCTTTGGCGGGCACCTGGCATCCAGCCAGGGTCAACCCACTACAGTAAGGTAGCCTAAGTTTGCACAGTTCCTCTCAGGAAATAGGAGGTGTTATATCAAACAGGATAGAAAAAAGTGTGAGAGCTAAGGCGAGAACTAAAGGGCAAGAGATGCATCACTTTAGTAAGAACAAAAGTTTCAGCGTTCTGCAGTTGTGAGTGCAGAGTTTATCAAAGATGCAGAAACTGAAAACACTGCAGTAGCAAACTGAGTTTCAAAGTGAACGGTTTCAATTAATTTCCTTTGATTACCTGAAGAGCTTAATGCACTGCATTTGTGTGCATGTGTGCCTGAGCTCTCTTCCACAGGCAAGGCTTCCCTCTGCTTGTCCACTGCAGAAGCAGTGAAATCTGACAGCAGTTCTTATTGTTACCAATTGCACTGCACAAATCGTTAACGCTTTGCCTATCTACAGCCCCAGTTATACAAAACCTGTTCCCAAAATGCCAATTTCCCCTGCAATTTAAGTGTATGCTAGCATCCCCTTCTCACAGCTCCAAGGTTTGTTCACCTCTGACTTCAAAAATTCTGGCTATTAACAGTTGTCTCCCTGTAAATATTTTTCATTACTGTGGCTAATTGTTTTTTTAACTCATTTACATTTCTGTTATCAACATCATGTGGCAATGAGTTCCAGAGTTTACTTCTGCATTGTGTAAAATTTCCTTGGGGTTGTTTTTTTTTATACTGCCCTACCTCATAATTTCATGCTGCTGCTGTAATCCCTCTCTATTCATTTTCTCCCTGCATTCAGGTTTTCACTCTTTTTCCTGAGTTGTCTTTTCTTCAGGCTGAGGAGTTTCTGGTCTATTTAATCTTTCATCTTACAGGAGCCAAATTGTAATCCATGATGCACCAAGCTCCTGAAACTCCTGCTTCTTTGCAAGACAGAACCCAAAACTACCAAAGGCAGTCCACATACCGCATGTACTTCAGACAGCAGTATTTGATCACAACTACTCAGTAAGCCAAGAAAATAGCACAGGAGTTCTTAAAATTAAAAAAACCCCACAACTTTGCAGGTGCCCAGCAAAACCAGTGCAACCTCTGAGATAGAATAGCAGAAAGAGAAGCTCTTCAAGTAAGAAAAGAAAGGGTGTTAAATCTGTTTACAAAAAAAGAAAATACTACATGTGTTCATAATGCACATTATTGTTTTCAATATTGTGTTTCCTCTTTTTTTTTTAAAGGAAGGAAAGCCTCAACAGCATCTAGAATAGTCAGAGTAAAGAAGGAGAAACAACATTTGTTTAAAGTACAGAAAAAGGTAGGAGTAAATATGAAACCAACAGCCGTCATAGTCTCTGAAAATGCTGTGAGAGGAGTAGTGGCATAAACCAATCTGACAAAACTATGCTTTTCCAGAGAGCTGTTACATGATTACAAATTACTCTAGTGAAGAGGAGTACTCATTTGTCGGAGCAATCAGTGCTGGACATGGCACTACACCTTTGGAGTACATTTATTATGAGTCACCCATGCTAGTAGATACAGATCATAAACCTTTTACTGCAATCTTTAAAGACAGCTTGGAGTGGTACTCTTTGCTGCCTTTGGAAACTCAAGCCAAAGCTGTAGATATATATCTTTGGTTTGCCATATACTGCACAGGTATACTGTAAAATGCTTAATTGCTGCATGCACCTTTCCACCAGAAAAAAAGCTGTACATGTAGAATGAAAGTGTGATGAATGATTTTGCAGTCCAAACACATTGCACTGTTTCCAGACAAAAAAGGCAATTTATCCCTACAAGCTACAAAGGAAGATTCTGTAAGAGAGCCAAACAGCACTGTGTTCATGGGGAAGGCCAAACCAGGCTGAACAAAGCTTTAGCTTTTAATATTTTGGAGAATATTTTAAGGAAATTATGAAAGATGGGTAGAGAGAGACCTATCGGTCTAAGTGAGACAGGTTTTTCATAGTTGCTGAGTTATAGTGAAGACTTCATGAGTTTCAGAGCAACCTACAGAATGACAACCCACCTCTATAATTTTGCTCCAACATTCATTATATCTGCATAACTTTCTGCAGGGACAGTTTGGAACTGCAGTGTATCAGAGAAGAATCACGGGTTTTAATTCCCATATTGTATCAATACAGAACCAGAGTAAGTGCTATCACAGTCAGAGCCTTAGACCATCATGAAACACAGATCTGAATTATTTTCTTGTTTGAAAGAGCGTAAGCTGGAATAACTACATTCTGGAGTAACTACATTCTGGAGTAACTACATCGGTCAGATTTACACCAATGTTACTCAGAATAAAATTTCACCCCCTGTATGACTAGAAGTACGAATGGGTACTTCTACCTAACAGATGGGAAACACAAATTCAACTAATGGGAATATACACATGGAAACTGCTGACACTTCTCAGGAAATTTGCATTGTTATGGCAGACAGTTAGGACTGATTTATTCCACTTGAAAGGAAACAATTACCTTTAGATTATTACTCATTTGTATCCCAAGGCAGCATTCTTGCATGATCTACTTGCAAGCCAACTTATCTTGCACATCAAGGTAATTTTTTGCAAGGGCATAGTGTACCCATAGTTAAGGATACTGATGAGGGTCTATGATTCTGTAGTAAAGAATTTTAAGAGGCTTCCCCATTGCACTGATTCCAGTACATGATATCAAGCCTTCATTTTCCACAGTCCATTGGAGTGTGGAAAGGAGAAGAGCTAGTTAGAAGATGCTTCTGAAAGGCCGTGGGCAATAAAGAGGATCCTCATTTAGCCTCATTAACATACAGGACAGGAGCACTTCGGAGAATTATTATTTGCCCGCAGAACTCAGAAGGTACTATAAACTCCAGATGAACTATTTTTGCCAAAGAAGGGGTCAATATTATATTATATCAAAGACAGGAACAAAATTATATTAGTTTGTGAGTTCTTCTCTGCCTAAAAGGGACATGAAACATCTGATCAAATTACATTTTTTTGATCAGGGTTAAAGCTCTTAACAGGTTTCTTCTCCCTCATTTCTGTACATGCCAACAATATCACAATTAATTTGACTTTCACTGTCAGTAGTCTGGGTTTTCCCAAGGATTAAAAAAGGGGGAGGCTATGTAATAAAGTCACGACAGATTGTAGGCAGATGACACTGTAGGTTCATTCTTAGGGTTCGAACAATGTATTTTAAAAGTGCTATTTTCCTACCCGTAGGGACAGAAGTAGTTAATCCTTGTTCAGAGCTTGAATAAGAATATTTGGATTTAAAAAACCAAAACAGAGCAGAAAGTCATGATCCGGCTATATCCATTTCTGCAAAAATAAAAGCAAACGACGCACGAAACCGAACGGTCTCGGGCAAACCGACGGCACCCGGACGGAGCGTCCCGAGTTTTGCCCGACGCGCAGGTTATCCGTGAGCTTGAGCAAACACGCCGCTGCCAAACTGCCTCGAAAAAGACGGAGCGGCGAGGGAAACGCCAGCTCCGCAGGCACAGAGCGAGCCGCTGCCTTTTGGGGGGTCTCGGCGCGGGGGGGTCGGGCCGGCGGGGTGGGCGCTGCCGGCCGGCAGGGCCGCCCGGCACCGCTAGATGGCTGCATCCCCTGCCGCATCCCCGCAGCCCCCCCCGGCTTCCCACCCGAACCCGGGTTGCAAGGGCTTACAATTCAAGGGTAGAACGGTGGGTAAAAACTTCGCGGGCGGACTCTCATCTGACCAAGATTTCCCCTTCTGGGTCGCCGCCCCCCGCTGCCCCCGCCCCCCAGTTGAAGCTACAAACGCAACAAATTTCGCAGTCGTGAAAGAAAATATTCTTGATCAGATTTGATGGTTTCTTGGGGCAATGGTATGTGGTGCAATGTTAAAATCTGACAATTAAACAGGCTGAGGTCTAATAATTTGGGGGGGGGGTAGCAAACGGGATCCAGCCGACAGCACGACCTTTAAAAAAGGTCTGTTGTATGTGCACGGTACACGCTTTTCAAGGAAATTTCATGAGGGCTTTAAGGAGGTAATTAAATAGTGCCACTCTTCACTGACAGTTCCCACACTTTGGATAAATTTTCTACAGCCGATTGAGACAAAATAAATTGCATTATGTTATCAATAAAAAACATGCAACGGTGTACTGCTATTACATTCTACTAAATTCTTTACTTGCTCCAGAAATGCAGAGCCCTGAGCTTTTTGTTCTTAATCCAATGACTTTCATGTACTCATTCACTGCTCAAAGTACTCATTTAATCGTTTATTGTTGAATGAGATCTTTTTCTTTTCCAAAATCTGTCCCAGAATAGTACAGAGTACCTCTCAAGAGACTTTAAAATGAAGCTTCGCTACCAAAGGGTCTTTTATGTCAATGGGTAACTAGAGCTGTCAGCCTCTTTTCCCAGACATTTTTCTCCTGCTCTGTGTGTGTACAAGCAGAAGAGAACAGAAAATGCTGTTGGGCACCCTTGAGTGGCCTGGGACAAAACAATGCTGTATTAGCCGGTGCAAAATCGCCAGGCTTACATCTTCAGCTATTAGTGTTACAAACCAAAAGGGTATTTTAAAATCTTTTTTAGCAATAGTTCAAATGCAAAACACAGAACTGCATAATGCCCTCCCACCTCCATCTCCTCCCTCTCCTCTCCCTGCTAAATACATGAAGGCGGGGGGGCTTGATCCCCAGAGCCTCACAGCAGAGAAAAGTTTTTTCATCTTTACTGTAATGTATATGATGTTAGCATTACATTTATTTTTATTTTTGCAGATATGTCTTTATTTTAAGGCCTTTTTTCCCTCAGTGCTTAGTTTTAAACAGCACTTTCTTTATTCAACACACTGTGCAGTGAAAGGTGAGTATTCTTTTCTGCATTTTACATGCTGGCAAATTGAAATGTGCTCTTTTCCACATAGCTTCAAAAAGTGGGTAGGAACCAGTGAGGCCTCCCCCAGCTGTCACCTTTCCATACACCCTGCCTCTTTACCACCCTGCCTTTGCTGCCGGCGGCACTGCCTGCCCACCCTGCCCAGCCACTGCAGCCACACTTGTGAGCACCCAGCTACAGAAATTAGGCCTGGGCTGTCTCAGATTGGGCAATGAAACGTAGTTAGTAGCCACCTGTGAAAATCCTGGTTTCCATGGCACTCATGGCTGAGAAGGCAACCGTGAAAGGAAGCGAGAAGAGGACTCCGTTGTTTGATGGAGAGTCCGATGCCTTAACCCCAAGGCAGGCTTCGCTCTTCTCCTGGGCTACTCACCTACTAAGCACTGAAGTTCTTGGGAGAAAAAAAGTGTACATCTGAAGATGTAAATTATTAAGATCTGCTTCTGTATTACAAATACATCTCACCTCGGCAAATGGAAGTGCTTGTTTGTTCAAAGACTATGAAATGTTGCATTTTGTGAAATCACCACTTAAGTAGAAGATGCAAATTCTTCTCATTTATCTTAATGGGACATTAACTGGAAATTTAATTACAAGGGAGAGCTAATTATCTGCAGGTTTGCCAAACTGCAGATGGAATCTACTCAACAGAACGAAATCTGAATGCTGAAGCTGATGTGAACATAAGTGCAGTTTAGGGTGGGGAAAATTTGAATTGAAACCCAGTTAAAAGAACTAAATTTCTTCTAACTCCTGACACAGAACCTCAAACGAGGCACCCCTTGCTGCATCATTCCCCCAGCTGTCTCTCCCTCAGTCCTCAGATCTTCACTGCCCCTAAAAAATGAAATAACAGCTACACTGGCTCAGGTCAAAACACCAAGGAAGATTAAGGACAGAGCAAGGCTATCTGCTACCTCCAAATACACTCTCAGCCTCTTACTATTTTCAGCTCAGGGAATTTCCTGAGTGTATCCTGCCCCATTTCCTCTAATTGTGCCCCTGCGGGGGGTGAGGGGGTGGGGCAAACAAGATTTTTAAAATAAATGCTTTTCAAGTTCTTACTGCTGTGCTGCCCTTCCTAGCATGAGTCTGGAAGTCCAGCTGCAGAGCTCACACCGTGCTTCCTCTTACTGCATGACAGAAAACGCTGTGCGTGGCAGAGAGCAGCCTCAGGAAAGCAGCAGGACACTGCGTTGCTAGGAGTTAAATACTTCAGACTGGATTTGGATCTCAGAAACTGGGTGTAAATCTGGAGTCACTCCCTGCAGTTCAGCAGCATTATTCTGGATTTACTCAGTCATGGCTGAATTCAGCATCAGGCTTCTTGTTTTTCAAAATTATCTGGTTTCCAGGCCACAGTGGGGAATATACCAGCAGGAGCAAAAGAAGAAATGGGTTATTTTATTAGTAAAATGCATTCCTATTCTAACAGGTATTTCTGCAATGTTTGGATCCCTTCAAGAATTTTGCCTTCTCACACATGTACACACATATAAATGTACACAGAGATATGGCTGCATAAATATTTCAGCTTGCCCACTAGTCTGTTTTGGCAGAAATAAACTATTCTGCCCCATTTTTTCACTTCCCTCTTTTTTCTTTATTCTCTGAGATAATTTTGAAGCTCTGACACTGAATATACTCGCAGCTGCGTGAAACTGCACACCGGTGGTTAGCAAACCTGGCCAAGTCACAGTGGGTTTTGCTTTCTCATCAGAATGGATGGTTGCATCCTGGAACTTCTGCAAATTGGGAAGTGCCTACCCCCCGCCCCCCCCCCGAAAAGATTCGCTCCTAATTACAAGTACTTATCAGAACTATTAAAAGGGGACTGTTTCTGTCTGTTGGCATTTTAGATTTTGAATTTCCTCGGTTCAGTGTGGGGACTAAAAAGTAAGGGGAGGGAAGGTTTTCAAGGGCATTTGCTCCCCGGTATCAAGATGAAACTGTGTAATACATGGCTCTTCTGCCTCCTGCCCCCCTCCCTGAACCACCCTCCCTCCTGGGCACCTGAGCTGGTCGGAGCTATGGGAGGTCTGAGAGCTCTCCCTGGGTTATCTCCATGGCAAATGGCAGGCCCTGGTCACCAGCCCACTTCAGAGCCAGGCTGGAGGTTCAAACCCTGAGCTGCCTCAATACCAGGCTATGAGGATGAGAATTAAATGTCCTCCTCTGCTCATAACTGTTTTCCAGCACTTTGGTTACATCCACTCCATTTCTAGGTTCTCTCCAGAGAGTTGGGGTTGTAGAATAGACTTGGCACTCCAGCGGTTCTCAGAGCTATGCCTCTGTAGCATTTATAAAGTGTTTTAAGCCCATTCCAAAAGAGAAAGGTGAGAAGAGAGGATCTGTACAAATCCCAGCCTGTTATTTCTTGGCTCAGTGTTAAAAATTGGCTTGCAGAAAAGCAACTGGAATGTCATCCTAGTAAGCAGCATGGAAAAGAGTGATGGTGGTACTTTGCTCATACACTAAGAAATTTCGAATAGCAGAAGAAGGTTTGTATTCAGTCATTTTACATTTTATTGTGGTAGTCAAGGCCTGTAACACACATGTGCATATTAATGTATAACGGGTTAGTTCATAGGACACAGATGGCTCTGCCATACCGCAGGCTTCTTTCAACACAGCACCCCTGTGTTTTGCCTCCTATATCTTCTTCCCCATGGTTACATGGCAATTATGTGTTTTCTTCCCTTGCAGTGACTGTGATGGTATCCTTGACACTCATTTCTGTTGCTCCTAAAGGAACTATTCTGGAGACAGTGGCTACTAATTTTCAGTGTATTCTGTTTATTTAGGATACTATTAAAAAGATTAGCATGAAAATGTACCCACCATCTGTATTGCAGAACCATGGCTTAAGTTATAGCTAAAGTAAAATATAGGTAAACTAAAATTCTCCCAGTATTGCCTCTTAAAATTATACTGGCTTTCACATTGAAACTGGAGCTAAATCAGATGAGAAAGGATTAAACACTACCTAAATCTAAAATTGTTTCACAACAACAAAACACATAAACAATGGAAAAACTGTATATGGGAGAGAAGAAAGAGGAAGGCAATTAAGAAACAGAAGTTTTTTCTTTTACACAATTCTTCAAAGTTATTTCAACTGGGAAAAAATCACATATTATTTTTGTGAATGTGAACGCTCTTGTGTAAACCAAACGCACATACTATTTCATGTTTGGAACTGAACATTTCAGAAAGAAAGCAGAAAACAGACCTCCAAACTGTTCACCACTTCCTCCTCCCTCCATCCCTTGCAAATGCTACATATTTGTATTTTATGATGGTAAACAGGACGCTTAACAAGGAAACAACATGGAGTCTTGTCAGATACGCCACACTCCCTCCCCCAGCTCATGGTGAAAAGCGAAGGCTGTGTTCGCTGCGAGGGACTGCCAACACAGAATCTCAGAGCAAACAAGGTCTCTTCAGCAGGTCTGTGAGGACACAGGCCAGCAGGTCAGGTGGACTGGCTAAAGTGGCAGGGTGAGTTGTCATTTTTTAGCCTGTTACTCCAAGCCATTGTATTATTGTTCTTGAAGAGGAGCAAGGACCTACGGTTTAAGTTCTTAGGGGAGCTATCAGAACTGGGGTGTGGAAGCATCCAATCATGAACATTGGGCAATGCCAGCTTGGGCCTTCATGGCTACTGCTGAACTTCAGTTCAAACTCCCTCTGCAGGAGTTTGGAGGGCATCAGTAACGGCACAATCCTTTGCGAGCAGGTAACAAACCCTACGAGGACTTTTGAGCTGTAGCCAGTCTTCAGCCTGGTTCACTTGATTTTCCAAGACTGCTTGGCTCAACACAGGATGGCCAGTGGTGAGACGTGAGAGGGTACGTACCCCTGACTGGTCAGTTGGAACAGGTCAGCTCCTACAGACCACCAAGGCAGTTAAGACAAACTTGAAGGTATAAGCAATTTGTCTTCATTGCTCTGATCTTTTGGATGTATCATACAGGGCAGGCAAGTGCTTCCAGTTGATACAAAAGGCTTGGGTGAATCACATGGTGAATATAAGGTTTGCATTTGATGACCTTGTTAATGTTCTCACACAGTCCTTGGGGAATATCATTCTCAGTCCCTGGGGCAATCTCTTGCTCATGTTCTCAGTGCATGACATTATCAGGATCCACCTTCTCT
Organism: Leptodon cayanensis; assembly: GCA_027564655.1. Classification (NCBI taxonomy): domain Eukaryota; kingdom Metazoa; phylum Chordata; class Aves; order Accipitriformes; family Accipitridae; genus Leptodon; species Leptodon cayanensis. The sequence goes on along the minus strand of JANXJC010000226.1, from coordinate 1,214 downwards.
CCTGGTGAGCTCCCCTGGCACTGATGATGAAGCTGACAATACTGTGTTCAAATGAAACAGGTTTTAGCAAACTGGTTGCCGCTGCCTGTTTTACACGTGCAGTCATGTTCCCAGTCACCTGTCTTGAGTAGACTCTTTGTATTCCACCTACAAGTGACAATGTTCTTACCACAGTTATGGTAGATTGGATGTGAACAGTCCGTTAAGTAAATATTGATGCTTTGCAAGTATAATTAAGAGAATCATGCTTTTACAGGAGCCAATACCTGTGTTTTTTTTGCCAGACACAGAAAGGTCTGTGATAAAATCTTTTAAGGTATTTAAGTATTTAGGTAATTTTTAGACCTTTAAGGCAGATTTTATGCTCAGACAGCATGCTTGACAAATAGCTCTCTTTTGACTGCTTGTCTCTTTCTGATATGGGACAATTTCTTCATTATAGAATGATACTTCAGCTATAATAATGGTTGGCTTGCCTGCTTAAAAATAGGAGAATCGGGATTTCATTAATCTCACTGAAAGTGTTTTCTCACATCTGTTCACTGACTGTAGTAGCTCAAAAGGAGAGCACGAAATTTCAGCCATGTTAAGTATGCATTTCTCTTAAAAGCTAATGATATGTCAATAAAACCTCAGTTGTTAGTTCCACCATTCTGCAGATGACACTAATGATTATGCAGCCCTGAAAGTGGATGCTGCTTCTCCCCAGTTCACGTTCATTTGTGTTCAGACTATGTCCAACTTCATGAAATATTGTCTGAACTTTGCATATAGTCTCAATGTACTGAACCAGGCCTTTTAAACCACTTATTTAATATTTTCCTGGAAGACCCTATGTGCAGAAGACATTGTAAATGATAAGTATCTGCACTTCCTAACAAAAATAATGAAATAAATAATTTCCATACTACATTTACAAAGCCTAAGAAGACATCCACACTGCTGGGTTTTTAAGCACCGATGCAGCTGACCAATGCATTACACAGCTGTTGGCATGGATAGTCCTGCTGTGTCCCGTGTCTAGGCACAGACACAGCTGTTAAATTCTGAGCTGTCAGTACAGCCACATACATCTTCAGAGGGCTTTGCCACAATGACCACAGATATACACCAGAGAGAAGATTCTTTGAGCAAATAAATATGAGCCAGCAGTGTGCCCAGGTGGCCAAGAAGGCCAACGGCATCCTGGCCTGTATCAGAAACAGTGTGGCCAG
>JANXJC010000225.1:0-11814 GCA_027564655.1 Leptodon cayanensis | reverse complement strand
GGTCTGGGGCTATCTCCCACATAGACAGAGGATCTAAGACAAGCTCCTGGAGGAAAACATACAGTCTGTGTGTCTATATTGGTGTATGTCTTTAATGTGGCCTACCATACATACAGACTAACCCCTGATTCTCCTTTCTCCAGCTATCCATGGTTTTGCTTGGCCTAGAGACCTCCCAGGATCCCTTCCAGGATGAGTGAATGATCCACCACAGGTCTTCCCTTGAGATGACAAGGAGAGCACTCAGGTTCCCCATGACCATGGAAGGAAGCAGACACAAGTTTGGTCCACTCAGCTGTGGCTTTTTTGTCCCTCTCATGTCATTGACTCAAGGCTGCTAGGCAGGTTAACCCAAACAGGCCTCATCACATCCTGAGCTGAACCTTTGGTATTCATTTTCCATCTTTCCTAGTTCCAAGTTCTTCTATTTAATATCCTCACACATTCCTCTACAAACAGCCCAACTCTGCTCTTTTCCCACTTGCCCTGGCTTTGCTTGCTTTGTGGGCTTCTACGGTGTTTGTACAAAGGTTGTTGTGCTGATTCCTACAATGGTCAGTACAAAACTAGTAACTCTTTTTATTGTAGTGCCCTGCAACTCCTCATGCTGTTATCTTGTGGTGATGGCTCACCACAACCAGGGTGAGACATCTGCATGCAAACATTAAGAGTGGCCCAAATGGAACTTCAGTTAAGGGGGACCTTGAGAAACTCTGGGATTCAGCCAACAGAAACCTCTTAAGTTTTACAAGGAGAAGTGACTGGTCCTGCACTGGGGGGAAGAATAACCCCATAAATCAGAGCAAACTGGGACCTGATTGGATGAGCAGTGACCCTGAGGAGAATGGCCTGGGAACTACCAGGGACTCCATATGAGCCAATGGTGAGCGCTCACCATGAAAAAGGGCAGCTGAATAGGGGATGTAGTAGAATGAGCGTGGCCACCCAGGCATCTGGAGTTTTCATCCCTCCCCAGGGAGCACTGGTGTGGCCACACCTGGACTAGTGTGTCCCTGTGTGGGAATTCCTGCTGTAGACAGGTAGGAAGGAACAGAAGAGTGCCCAGAGGAGGTCCGGACATGCCCTGCACTTTAGGCCTGGAACACCATCTTTGTGGAACTCTTGCACTTTAGGCCTGGAACACCATCTTTGCAGAACTCTTCCATCTCCACACAACCCCAGGAACATGCTGTCCCTGGAGAACCACTGTGCTCCTCAGGCAGCTCGAAATTCCCCTCCTAAAGGATAGGTGTCTTCAACATCACCTGTGGGAGAGCCCTGGGTACATTCCTCAATTACACTCATCACTTTGTGTACCATCAGAAACTGAATGGTGACTCCTAAACCCAGTCCTCTGTCTCTAAAAGTCTACAAACCCTGAGCTTTTTACTCCAGAAAACATGGAGGAGGAAGAAATTCAGAGGTGCAGTTCCTCAGGCCTCTTTGGAGAAAGAGCATAGCCTGAAAGCACTGCACCACGGGGATCCCATTTTTTAGAGACACTGTGAAAGAGGCCAGCTCTGACCAACGGTTAGACACACTTTTATAAGGGAACTAGGTGATACAAAGTAGGTTCATGCTTCCGATGAAGTGACACAAATGAAAACATTTGTGTAATAACATAATAACCGCAAATGACAGTAACAGCCATAATAATAATAATGATATTCAAAACAAAACAACAAAACAAACAAACAAAAAAAAACCAAAAAACAACCCCCCAAAAAACAAACCAAACAAAAAAAAGCCCAAAACAATCTGGAATCAGATACTTTGTGAATCAATTGTGGACAGGGGTTGTAATATTTTTACTACTGAAAAATGCTCATGGAATCAGTTTCTCAACGGCATCTTTGCGCTTCTTGCTCCTCATGCTGTAGATGAGGGGGTTCAGGGCTGGAGGCACCACTGAGTACAGAAATGACACCACCATGTCAAGGGTTGGGGAGGAGATGGAGGGGAGCTTCAAGTAGGCAAATGCTGCAGTGCTGATAACCAGGGACACCACGGCCAGGTGAGGAAGGCATGTGGAAAAGGCTTTGTGTCACCCCTGCTCAGAGGGGATCCTCAGCACAGCCCTGAAGATCTGTCCGTAGGACAGCACAATGAAAACAAAACATCCAAAAGCAAAAATGGCACTAACCACAAGAAGCCCAACTTCCCTGAGGCAGAAGTAAGAACAAGAGAGTTTGAGGATCTGGAGGATTTCACAGAAGAACCGGTCCACAGCATTGCCTTGGCAGAGGGGTAGTGAAAATGTATTGGCAGAGTGCAGTACAGCATAAAGGAAACCACTGCCCCAGGTGGCTGCTGCCATGCTGGCACAAGCTCTGCTGCCCAGAAACGTCCCATAGTGAAGAGGTTTGCAGATGGCAACGTAGCGGTCATAGGACATGACTGTGAGAAGATAAAACTCTGCTGAAGCACAGAAAACAAAAAAAAAAAAAGACATGGGCAGTGCACCCTTGGTAGGAGATGGCCCTGGTGTCCCACAGGGAATTGGCTATTGCTTCGGGGACAGTGGTGGAGATGGAGCCCAGGTCAAGGAGGGATAGGTTGAGGAGGAAAAAGTACATGGGTGTGTGGAGGTGGTGGTCACAGGCTATGACAGTGATGATGAGGCTATTTTCCCAGGAAGGCAGCCAGGTAGATGCCCAGGAAGAGCCAGAAATGCAAGAGCTGCCGCTCCTATGTGTCTGCAAATGCCAAGAGGAGGAATTCTGTAATGGAGCTGCCATTGGACATTTGTGCACTGCAGGAATGAGGGACTGTTGAAAGAGGAGAAGACATTGACAAGTCAGGGCAGATTTCTCTGAGCCATTTCCCATAGATATTCCCTCAATGACTTCTCTTTCTTCAGGGGACCTTCCTTCAGTTTCTTCTTGTGAGTTCAGGTTTGTACTGCTGAGTGACGAGCAGGGGCACTGCCCACGGGTGCTATAGAATTTAGACCTGCGCTATTGCAGTGGTGTCAGAGTCCGTGCATTTGGTAGCCATTCCTGGCAATGGGTGCCTTCAGTTGAGTGAGAAGTATTTGCATCAGTGACTGTCTGAGAATTGTCCCTATTTATTACAGTGCAACGGAGTCAGCTCCCAGGCCGTCTGCCTCTGAGTGGGATGAGCCTAGGGAGGGACCCAGCCTTCCAAATCTACTCTCCTGAACAGGAAAGTCTGGGTCTGAATCACTCGCAGCTGAGACAGAACCTTTCTCACATCAATTTTCCAACTACAGCATATCTCCAGACATGATAATAGCAGTGTGCATGTGGGGGAGATTGTGGCTGTCACTCTGTTCCCATCCTCCCCTGCTGAAGTGAACCTAGCATGGGGGAAGGGCACTTCAGTATCTTCCCCCTAGGGACATGCTCAGGTGCCCAAAAGACAGTGCCCAGTGTCTCCTGAAGGGAGAGTCATCATGTTTCCAAGTCCCACACACTGCATTGCCCAGAGCATCCCAGGGCCAGTGTCTGAAATGCATCTGAGACACCCCCCACTCCCCCAAGCCCCACAACCCAGAGCTTCCACAAACAAGAAAAGAAGCAGCAGGAACAGGAGAAAAAAAAAAAAAAAGAGCAATACACTGATCCTTCTGCAAATGGGGAAAAGGAGAGAAAGACAGACAGACAAGCACTCAGTAAAGTGTTCTCCTTACACAGCAGAGCACACCACCTCCCACTTGGTGACATTCCAGGCCAGTTGCTCTCAACCCCTTTTTCTCTGCAGAAGAAAGCGGTTTATGTGTCAGGAGAGATGCACCATTGCTTTACTGGAGCTCTGGCTGCAGAGGAGGGAACTCCTGCCCTGGACCCCAAAGCCTTGAGGGCAATGGGTCTGCTGGGTGGGAGGGGAGACCAGGGAGGCTTGCTGAGAAGAAGGTGTCAGTATTGGAAGGGATGACAAGGAGCTTTCCAAATTCCTGCTGCGATGACATATCTGGTTTTAGCTTCCTCCTACTCTCTGCCCACGTCTCTGCTGCCTGGACCTGTCCCTGCTGGGAGTTGTTTCTCTGTCCCCTTATCTCCTCCCTGTCTGCTCTCACAGACCCCATCTCACCTTCTGTGTGCTCAGCTCTGCCCTGCAGACCCCTCCTGGCATCAGAGCACTGCCCAGGGCCATCTCCGTGGTTGCAGGCTCTGACGGGAACATCAGCTCAACAGTGATGAGGGTGGAAAGGTGATGCTGCGGCTGTCTGTAAGTGAAAGGTGGTTTATTTTTCATACTCCCAGATCTATAGATCTCTAAGAGAAACAGATTTCGAGTTTCAGTGCCTCCTCCTGAACTGAGAGAATAATTTCCATGCCCAAACCCTCCCCCCACTCCCAAGATCACTAAGATTGGAAAACTGAAAACACAGGCTCCTTCTCTCTAAGGTAGCCCCTTGATCTCCTTGAAAAGCTTCCTCTGCCAGTGTTCTAGGGATGATCTGGGGCTCTGAGAAGTCCTTATCTGCACAGCACACTCTCTACAGCAGAAGGACCCTGTCCTGCCAGGAGTTGCTCCTTCCACCCACAGCTTCTCCCCACAATACCATGGGGAGTTCCCTGAGTAGGCTGAGTGGTAAGCCTGGCTGGTGGCAGAGTCCCTGCCCTGGATCACAGCCACCTGGGGCACAGGAACCCTGCTCAGAAGGACAGCCCTGGGCCCCCCTGGCTGCACACCCTCCAGCCACCCCCAGGAGAAGGCAGCCATCATGCCCTGTCCCTCTGACAGTGTGGTAGGAAAGCCCTGCTCTGGAGCCCATCTTCCTCCTCTACATTAGGGAGACATCCCATAAGTTACACATATTTAGGAGATCCTGCAAGGAACCACCGCTGCATTGGTCTGCACCCAGAGACTTACCATGTCAGGCTGTGAAGATTTTTCCCACAGTGAGCTCTCAGCTCTCCCCCAACTCTCAACTGCCTCTAACCTCTTTCTGTCTGACTCCTTCTCCCTTGGTGCCACATGCAGCACCCTTAATCCTGCTGCATTTGCAGAGGAGCTGCCCCTAGGCAGACCTGTCTCTCTGCAGTGCTGCTCACTTGCCATGAGCTGCCCCCATCCCAGGAGTCTGGCCCAGCTCAGCAGCAGAGGACTAGTCCAAAAGCATTTTAATGACCCCTCCAGTGGGTTTGGTGCCTAGTCCACAAACCTCAGACACTGAGAAGAAATTGAGGAAACCTCTCAAGGAGTGAAAGTCAGATGCTAACTCCAAAGTTTCTTGGAGTGTTAATGGGTCCCACTGAGAGATATTACTGACAAACCCTCCCTGGGGGACAAGGGCTGCTTAAAGAAGAAAACTAGAGGCAGTGATGACAGGTAGGCAAAGGCAAGGAAAACGTGGCCTTGATGCTGAGTAAACGTAAATATATTTTACCAAGTGAAAAGGCCAAGCCCTGACCCCCAGCCCCTGGGAAGGGAGATCCTGTCCCTCACGCACTCCTCAGCATTCTTCCTGGGGCAGTGCGATGGGGGGATGCGCAATGCCAAGTGCAGGGCTGAAGTACTACGCTTCTGGGTTTCTTCTAGATCGAGTGAGGAGGAAATGAGGTGCTGGTGCCTTAAGTTTAAGGAGACTTCTGGTAGGCCTTGAGCTGATTGGGATAACAGCCATAGCCAAGGGGAAAAAGGCCTAAGCTTCGTTGGTGGTTTTAGTCTTCCAGGGCCCTTTACTTTCCCCACCAAAGGATGTCCTACAGTGTCCCACACCTGCTCTTGACATTGCACAATGCACATCAGACCATCCCCAGGAGAGGCCTGAGCAACATATAAGGGACATGTTCTCCCTTCCCAGAGGCTGGAGGTAGACTTGATGTAACACATCCAGGTTTACTCAGCATCAGAGCTACCTTTAACTTGCCTTTGCCTACCTGGGACGAAGAGAGCTCATGGCAAGTGGGCAGGCTGCAAAGAGCTCTGTAGGGTCACCGTCCTCCCAGAATCACAGAACCAATGAGGCTGAAAGACAGCCACCCTCCATCTTTTCTGTGCTTCCTCTTCATGCTTAATTTCAGCCAGGAGCTCCTTTCTCATCCATGCAAGCCTCCTGCCACCTTTATGTGACTTCTGGCATGTCAAGGTGGACCATTCTGGACTGTGAAGAGGAAATCCTTGACCATCAAACAGCTCTCTGCAGGGCTGTGTCCCATGAGATTTTTCCAAGCTGGTCCCTCAGCAGCCCGAAGTCTGTTCTCCTGAAGCCCTGCTCTTTGCCTTCTTCTCTTTTCTCAGGATCCTCAACTCTACCTTCTCAGTCCTGACATTTACATTCCTGACCAGCTCTTCCTTGTTTGTAAATGGTGTGGGTTAACCCCAGTAGAGAAAGTAGGCACAATGCTGCAGCTTGCTCACCTCCCTCCCCCAACTCCAGTGGGACAGGGGAAGAAGAAAGGAAGAGTAAAAGGAAGAGAACTTGGGGGTCAAGGTGGAAAAAAAAAGAAAATTAATAAGGGAAGGACAAGTGAAAAAAAAGAGAGAGGAAGAAGGAACAAACAATAGAGGTGATGCAAAGGCAATCACTCACCACCCCCTACAGGTAGACCTTTGCTCAGCCAGTTCCTGATGGCTACCTTCCCTAAACCCCCTCCTCTCCCTTTTTATTGCTGAGCAGGACGTTGCATAGCCTGGAATATATCTTTGGTTAGCTGGAGTCATCAGCCTGGTTGTGACCCTTCCCAACCTCTTGCACGCCCACCCCCCCAGTCTATTCACTGCAGGGGCACAGTCAGAAAGAGGCACCCTTGATGCTGTGCAAAAACTGTTCAGCAATAGCTAGAACATTAGTCTGTTCTCAGCATTGTTTTGGTCACAAATCTGAAACATAGCACTGTATGAGCTTCCATGAAGAAAACTAACTCCATCCTAGCCTGACCCAGTCCAATCTTCACCCCTGATTCCATACCATTTCTGTCACACTCAGGTCCCACACTATCCAAAAGATCCTCATTTACCACCACCCCCCTTCACATCCTGTGATTTATAGACAGCTATCATTCCCTTATCTATGGGCCACCCGTGTCAGATATCCATAAAATTGTCCATCAAGTGTCCACTGAGCTCATGTAGTGCGTGAGTTGAGTTCTATTTGTTATGGTGGTTACTCAGGGCAAGAGAGGCACGTTGTGTGGAGTTACTGGACATGAAAACTATCTGAGGTTGGGTCATTGCTACACTTGCTCAGCTTTTTGCAAGGTTTACTTAGGTGATATCTGCTGTAGTACTTCCTAAAATACACAAGTCAAATCATGGGTTATTTCCCAACGAGGTTAAATCTTCTGGAGGTACACATCAGATTTTCCCATCATCCCACATGATCCACCTAGTGTACCTGGGTTCTTGAGCAAAAGCAATTGCATGAAAAGGTTTGCCTTTTCCTGCAGGAAGAGCAACCCATGCTGTCTTTCCCAGTCAGTTCCCTACACGCAATATGGGGACCTTATCTCCTTATGCAATACATAGGGTTTTTGTGTGGGGAGAGCCGGGTCAGTCATCTGATCCTCTGGTATTAACTAGGCATGTGGCTTCTGCTAAGTCTGCATCTCACTACTTGTATTTCCCACTGCTCTCTGTATAGTCTTTAACAATCCATTCTCTCAGTCAATCTTTCTGGGTGCTGCTGCGTGATAGGGGATGTGGCACATCCAACCAGTGCCATGTTCCCTGGCCCAGGTGCTTATGTGGTTGTTTCAGAAATGAATCCTGCTCTCTCACTCAGTTCTTTCTGGGGTGCACCAGAACTTGCTTTTCAAGGCCCAGGATGTTGTTCTGGGTGGTGGTATGGTTCACAGTGTATGTTTCCAAACATCCTGTTGTTACTTCCACCATGGTAAGCACATAGTGCTTGCCTGGCAGGTTCATGGCAGTGTGATATAGTCCATCTGTGAGGCCTCTCCATTTTGATATCACAGCCACCGTCCTTTACACCAGAGAGGCTTTACATGCTTGGCTCACTTGATTATGGCACATTTCACATTTGTGAATAACATGTGCAATGGCTTCAGTGGTCAAGTCCACCCCTCGACCTCAAGCCCATCTGTACACTGAAGCTCTCCCTAGATGTCCTGACCTTACATGGGTCCACTGAGCTATGAATAGTTAACTCTTATGTTCCCTGTCTACGTCCAGCTGAGCCACTTCAATATTTGCACCTGGTTTACTTGCTTGCTGTGTTGATGTTCCTCAGTGACTTCCCTGTCAATTCCCTGGCCCCTAGTGACCAATTCCAGCTGTTGAGCTTCCTCACCCTCTAACTCCTGACTGTTGACCCCGCCATCCCAGCATCGGAGCAGCCAGGCACCAGTCTGCTTGCCTGTCTGGTAGCTGTTATGTTTTGCACTTCTCAAAGTTCTCTCAAGTTCAGTGAGCAGGTAGTTTTGGCCTCGGGTGATTTTTCTCAGTTCTTCCTTCTATTTTCATGCCAAAGGACCAAATTCCTGATGACACCCTTTCTCTTCCTCCTCCTCCCTTAGTAATCAATGATACAGACCCATCCACCTCTGTGTCTAGGTTTTCTTTTTTACTACTGGGGTGATTATTCTAGTTAGTTGGGGTTTGGGTCCCTATCTCATCCCTGGTATCCTCCGATATGGTTTGGGTTCTCATCCCAACCACGGTGTCCTCAAACATTAAGTCTGTGTCACAATCATGGCATCCTCAGAGGTAGCTTGGGTCCTGTCTCAACCATGCTCTTCTGCTGGTACTGAACAGTGGCTCAATAGGCACAGGCCAAGACCCAGTAGAGTCCTAAGACCTGCAGGGTTTCATTGGAGTAGGCAAGGCACCCTTCTAATAGGTAGTGTGTCCATTGAGCAGGATTACATGTCTTTCCAGGCTTAAAAAAAGAGGCTATGGGAGGTGGTAACCACCCTAGGCACCTACCAAAGTCCTTCCACACACCCTGACACCCAGGGACTGGCTGTCTCTAGGCATGTTTCAGTACCTCCTCACCAACAAGTTGTCTCCTCTGATGCCAGAATTCCGCAGCAGATTCCACAAACTGTGATATAAATTCTTGACACCACACAGTCATTGGGAGCCAAGAACAGTATTAGCATATAATTGCTGCATCATTATCTTGAGACCCAAGGCTTATCACTTACCCTTACTAAGAGGAACAAGTGATCAACTAGGATAAGGAAACCTCTGTTCTCACAAAACTAACAGAAGGATCCAAATCTAAGAAAAACATGAGCTGCTGATGGTGACTTTGCAGAAGTCAGTGATGGAAACATCTGGTTTAACAGCTAAGCCACAAGAATGCTGATAGATGGCAATGCTTCAAGACCAACAAAGACATGCTATACTGCATTTATGATTGGATAATTATAAATATGCATTAGTAGGCAGCTGGATGATTCATATCATACCCCTGCACAAAAACCGTATAGAATAATCCCTTCGGGTGTGCCCATTTTGGTTGGGACACCTCATGCACATAAAAAATATTTACCTTTGTAATTCCTCCTTTGCATTTGCAGTGGGTTGACCCTGGCTAGACACCAGGTGCTCACCAAAGCCGTTCTATCACTCCCCCATCCTCAGCTGGACAGGGAAGAGAAAATATAACAAAGGGCTCGTGATCGAGATAAGGACAGGAGAGATCACTCACCAATTACGGTCACGGGCAAAACAGACTCAACTTGGCGAAAATTAACTTGATTTATTACCAATCAACCAGAGTAGGTTAATGAGAAATAAAACCAAATCTCAAAACACATTCCTTCCACCTCTCCTTTCTTCCCGGGCTCAGCTTCACTCACGGATTTTCTACCTAACCCAGCAGTGGCACAGGGGAACGGGGAATGGGGTTTACGGTCAGTTCATCACATATTATCTCTGCCGCTTCATCCTCCTCAGGGGCAGGACTCATCACACTCTTCCCCTGCTCCAGCGTGGGGTCCCACCCACAGGAGACAGCCCTCCATGATCTTCTCCAATGTGGGTCCTTCCCATGGGCTGCAGTTCTTCACACACTGCTCCAGCATGGGTCTCTTCCACGGCATGCAGTCCTTCAGAGGCACACTGCTCCAGCGTGGGTCCCCCACAAGGTCACAAGTCCTGCCAGAAAATCTGCTCCGTGGGCTCCTCTCTCCACAGATCCGCAGGTCGTGCCAGGAGACTGCTCCAGCGTTGGCTTCCCACAGGGTCATAGCCTCCTTCGGGCATGCACCTGCTCTGGCGTGGGGTCCTACATGGGCAGCAGGGGGAAAGCCTACCTCACCATGGTCTTCCCCACAGGCTGCAGGGGAATCTCTGCTCTGGTGCCTGGAGCATCTCCTCCCCCTCCTTCTTCACTGACCTTGGTGTCTGCAAGGCTGTTTCTCTTACATGTTCTCACTCCTCTCTCCGGCTGCTGTTTCTGTTTGCCCTGCAACTTTTTTCCCCTTCTTAAATATGTTATCACAGAGGCACTACCGCTGTCATTGATTGGCTCGGCCTTGGCTGGCAGCTGGTCCATCTTAGAGCTGGCTGGTATTGGCTCTGTCGGACATAGGGGAAGCTTCTAGCAGCTTCTCACAGAGGCCACACCTGTACAACCTGATTCTCTAGCTGGGACACAATATCTTGCCACAAATAAGTTTACCTCTGTGCTGCCAGTTGCTCTGCTTCTATTGCTCCCCCCGTGGTTCCCAATGCACCCACAGAACATTGGGACATTTATGCAGCTCTGCCATTCCCCCACCTCACTATTTCATGTCTTCTTCTTGCCTTTAACACACTCACTGTTACGTGCACCCCAGTCTCTTGCTGCCCTCCCATGTGTAAACCCTTCCCTCTTTCCCTGCAGTAATGGGACCTCACCCCAGGAGACTCGTGGATATTTCCTGAAGGTCCATCCAAGTGTGGGCAGTGAAGGAGGAGAGGAGAGCAAGATCATCTCGTACAGCATGACTGAGCACAGTGCCTCCCAGTAGAAGGCATTCCCCATATCTGAGACTGAGGCAAGCACAGGAGATGGAAACCTGGTACCAGGAGATTGGACCTCTTGAGTGGACAGGCTTTGCTTCACAGCAGAGGCATGCTGGAATGGATGGTGGGTGGCAACACACTGATGAAGAAAGTTCCCACAGAGAGAGCAACAGCTGCAGTCCCCAAGGCCAGAGAGAAACAGGCCTGGGCTGTGCAGGGAGCAGGGTTTGCTGTCCCAGGTGACTCTGCAGCACTGTGGGGCCTGTGACAGAGGTGAAGCCAACCTCCAAGAAGGACAAGCTGCTGCCAAGAATGGCCCTGGGGAAGGAAAGCCTGTGATGTGACCACACTGTGGACATTATCCTGGGGGCTGACCGGCTAGGTAGCAACTCTGCAGAGAAGGACCTTAGAGTCCCCGAGGAGAAGCAGATGAGCATGAGCCATAAATGCACTCCCGAAGCAAAGACCAACAGCCTCCTGGGCTGTGTTAGGAAAAACATTGCTGCTGGAGGGAGGTGATCCTTGCCCTCTCCTCAGCACTGGTGAGACCACAAATGATTTAAGGGACTTCAGCATCTTCCATGGGAGGAAAGGCTGAAAGACCTGGGACTGTTCAGTCTAGAGAAGAAAAGGCTCAGACGACGTTATTAAAGTATGAAAATACCTGATGGGAGGACATGAAGACAAGGGAGCCAAACTCTTCTCAGTATTTCCCAGTGACAAGACAAGGTTGAGATGGACACAGGTAAAACCACATGAAATTCCATCTGAACCCAAGGAAAGAGGTCTTAATTGTGAGAATGGTCAAACTCTGGAAGAGGTTGCCAAGGGACGTTGTGGACTTTCCATGAATGGATGCGATCAAAACCCACCGAGACAAGGTCCTCAGCAACCTGCTCTAGCTGACCCTGCCTCAGCTGGGGGTTG
>JANXJC010000224.1:0-11837 GCA_027564655.1 Leptodon cayanensis | reverse complement strand
AGAAGTTGGGGGGAACTAAGTGGGGGGGAAATGAAGTTGGGGGAGCTAAAAGGGGGAAGTAAATGTGGGGGGAGCAATGTAGGGGGAGGGGGAACTAAAAGTGGAGGGAACTGAGGTTGGGGGGATGTTGGGGGTGTTGCATGTGTAGGGGTATGGGGGAGCGGATTAGGGAACAGACCCATAGGGTATTAATGGAAGGGGGGGGCCACCCCGAGTGTGGGGGACTCCAGCACCCCAGTATTGGCAGTTAGGGGGACACACACCCCCACACTGGCACCCCAAGTTTAGGGGTTCCCCACCTCTTTTGGCACAGCCCCCCCCCCAATTTGATTTCCCAGGGATATTGGGGGTGCCCCCCCCCCCCAGCACATGGTTTTCCATAGCAGGCAGAATTAAAGACGAGTAGTAAATGTCTCGGTTTGCAACACTACAAATAGTACTGACTACACCCCAAAATCCCTACAGGTGGGAAGCCAGAGATTGCTCAGGAAAGGTACACTGGATTAGCACCCAGTGGATCTCAACTTCCTTTTAACCCCGCAGGTTGAATACGACCGAGCATATTTCCTTCCCTTTTGTGTTCACAGGAGTCCTGAATGAACTGCACGTGGACTTGGAGACCCAGGCTTTAGGCCATACCTGGGGAGAAGATACAAATTGGCTGCTGGGGAAATAATGGAACCAAATTCAGATTGCTAACATAATTTCACCTTCACCAAACCTATAATTGCATATTGTATTTGGGGTTATAGAGCCACCAAATTGCTATTGGAATTTATAATTAGTACACAAAATAAGTGGACTACATATACAATGGGGTGACAGTGGATCCATGCCTACACTGACTATAATGGATCCACACCAAGTTTGTCTGTAGTGGCGTCATGAAACAATTTTACCTTTTCTAAGCAAAAATGGGTTATAGAAAATGAAGACAGAGATCAACAAATTCTGTCTCTGATGGGGAAAGGTGGAGATGCCATCTCAATAGGATGCCAAATTGAAAATGGCGCTGAATGTGCAACAGCCTCGCTCATTACTATAGAATATGCTGGAAATAAGCTCAAACAGAACTTTGATCACATACATGCCTGTCCCTATGGACGAGAATGTTGGTATACTTCTACCCTATTTCACTCAGTGCTCATAACATGTTTCTGGGCCAATTTCAAAATCAACACCAGCTTGACACTCCAGTTTAACATTGAAGCTGAACAGCCATTTGCACCAAGTCAGCTTCCTATTGAGCCAGCTCCTCACATCTTCAGCACAGGCCACTATATAATTAGAAACATGGGTCACCACCAAGTTCCGTTCAACCCTAGTTGGTCTCTAAAAAGGGCAGAGCTAGCGTGACACATTGATATCTCAAACTGTTCCACTTTTTGAGGGAACTGCTCACACTGGCTGGTTGGCACGGTTATATGGACAATCTCTGAAACAATCTTGATGCGAGCCACAAGATGCTGCCAGGTGGTTGGAAACAGGATTAGGAACAGTAAATAGCATAGATGCTGAGATCCTAATGAACACACTAACTGCTACTACAGACGACATAAGGAAATTGGAATACCTGTTAAAATCATCCTTATTGGCCTTAGGAGCAAGTCAATGGCTCCTAACAGACATGTTACCCCATTGGGAACGAATTGACGAAAATGATCATCGATTAATTGTCAAAGCCCTTGGAGCAACCTAAGGTGATGCTTCCCTTGCCTTGAGCTGCATCCAAGCACAGCTGTGGATACAGTCTATAGCAGCAGCTGTCATTAGAGAAGGAGAGGGAGGAATCTTACCCACAGAAATTCAAAAATTGAGTGTTCTTTAAACACTGTCAGGCCTTTTGATGGTTAAAGCTTTTGTGGTTATTGATCCTGAGGAAGGTTCTAATGCAGAAACCATACCAAGAAAAGTCATGGCTTCCAGATTATTGATAAACTCAAAGGTTGTTCAAGCCATTCTGCTGGAAGCGTTCCTGTATCATGCTTTGAGTTTGACATAGAACAATGCTACTGTGCCTCCTCTCAAAACAAGGTGGAGAAAGGAAATGCTAATAGAGAAAGGTTGGTCTTGTGGATAGGGCACAAGGCTATGATTCAGGAGACTGGAAGCTGGCTCTTGGCAAGTCAGTCTTTCTACTCTTAGGGAAGTCATTTAATTCTCTGAGCCTCAATTTCCCGAACAGAAATCAAAGAATATACTTTCTTGCTCTGACACTTTTACCTTATTCACTCATGATGCAACTTCTTCAGGAGATGAACTGCTCATTATGTGAAAGGGCCGAGCACAATAAAATGATAGTTCCATGAACACTTCAGACTGTGGTAGTGTCAGAAAAAAGGCAGTCTCCCCTCTTTCGCTCCTTACCTTTGGGCAACTCACATCCATTCTTCAGCTGTTGCAAGCGCTCCTTTGGCCATATGGGAGGTTGCTTAAAAGTAACCTGGGGGAACAAAAAGATTGTTTTTCTGCTGGTTCAGTTTTTCCTGAGCCATTTCCATGTACAATCACAGAAATTACTGTGCCAGCAGCAAGTAATGTGGTGGCACCAAGGCCAGAAAAAGTTTCTGGAAGACAGATTTAGGCAGAGATGCCAGCTTCCTGACAGTGCTAGCTTCATGGAACTGTAGCATAACACTGTACTTTTAGCTTGAGAAATTGATAAAGCTGAAATTTCTAAGTCACAGTCCTTCCTTCCCAGAGTTAGTTTTCAGAGCAGACGTTCTCAGGCACCTTGTCCCCCAGCCCTCTCAAGTGTTTCCTATTCCTTTCTCCTCACCCCAGTGCTATGACCACTTACCACAGTTTGAGAGGTGCTGCATTATTTTAATACAGAAGAAGCTTTTGCATGTGTTGGCAGGCAAAGAAAAAAATTGAGGAGTCTTTTCTTTTTTCACCACCCTACATAAAAGCCTCATATTACAGTGAAGCTGATCTAGTGACCTCTGAAATGCACAAACTGCAAACTTCTTCCTTATGCCACAACCAAGATTTATCTGATGCAGTAGTGCTGTAGCGAGAGGACTTAGGGAAGAGGTGAGCGCAGGCTGAAAATAAGGAGCTAAATCAGCAGAAGACAACCTTTTTCTGCCCAGAATGATTTTTTTTTCAAATAGATTAGCTTTACAAGCCAGACCACTGTTGCTGGTACAAAGAGAAGCAATAGAATTGCTCTAGCTGCAGTCACACCAAAAAAACAAAGGGGGGGGGGGAGGGAGACAGAAGGATGGGATCGTCCTTTGGCAACAGCAAGCTGTTAGAGTACGTTAGTTATAACATGAAAACATACTGAAAAAAAATAGGCAATGTATGCTCATATTACTTCTGCTCCCCAAAGCCCTAGCACATACCAGCCAGCCATTATGCACTGGATCTGCCTACAGAGGATAACAATCGCTCATCCAGGTTTTTCTTACAAGACTTCCCTTTTTCCTCAGGCCTCACAAGGAGTTTAGGCTACTTAACATCACCTTGAGCTTCAAGAGTGTCAGAAGACCGTATCTGCAGCCAATAATAAAGAGATAAAAAGGCATGTTGTTTCAGTACAGCCCCACCATATATATCTCCTTTTAATTTGAAGTCTTACACCTTATTTTTAAATCTCTAGCCCAATGACTCATGTAGTTCCAACTTGTACAGTTAAAGGATCACACCCAGGAATCACAGGAGGTGATACCACTCTTCAGGCTGAACATAAATAAATACATAACACCTTCTGGGAACAATTTATTCTTAAAGTCCTCGTATGTATGCAAAGCATATCTACAATTTGTAAATTGGCCAGCTGCTCATCTGGACCTGCATTAGCTTTTTTTACACATTACCTGGGGCTGTGTGTCGTACTGCCACCTCACCGTGCAAAGTTTCACCATTGATAGCTGTGAGTAAGCCACAACCAACACTGCTGCTTCACCCCACTTGGACAGTTAGTCTCCATGGTGTCAGTTTGGACTTTGTGTGTGCATATACATCCAATATACAGGTATGCTGCAATAAAATAATTTAGATTTACTAAAAAGGCCAACATTCTAGTAAGACTACAGTTATTAGTCTGAGCTTTCTTGGTTACAAGGTTGAAAGCCCTTGCTTTCTCACACAGAACAGTGATGGATTTTGCTATTTCATAGTCTTGTTCATCTGGCAGTCACTGCATGACTTGTGACTTTTGCTTTTAGGACATTTGGGGAAAGTTTGACATCCTTTTTGTAATCAATGTAGTGGTTAACCTCTCATGTAACAATACATTTGATAAATATTCATTCATCTGCACGGCAATGCCACTTACGAATTTTAATACTGCTGAAAATAGATAAAATCCAAACAACATCCTCTGGGTTTTCAGTCTGAAATATTGTGCCTTAGGTATAGTAAATGTGTCAACCACCACGAGACTCAGAACATTTTCAGATGCCTGGAAAAAGTACTTTCCTCTATGTGAGTAAAGAATATATGTATCAATCTTCTGACTTTTATTTTTGATTGAAAGGAACAATAAGACAGGAAGAAAAATAATTCTCCAAGACACCTGTGAAACAGTACACATTGAGAGAAAGGAACTGAATGTATTCTTTGCCCTGTGCAGCAGCAGAAACAGATCTAGTAGACACATAGCATGTTGAACAGAAACAAAACAGACAAGAAGGGGGAATTGCCACCACGAACTTCTTCTGGCAAGTAAATGCAGGAACCAGAGGAAGGAGAAGCCTAACCCAAGAAAGATGACAGAAACCAGCCAGTGCCAAGAAGGATTAATTAGAACAAGGCCTAGAGTTGGCTAGAAGGGCAATGTCACATATGAAGTTGAATATAAAAAAAAAGGTAACTGCTTAATGGAAATGTTCCTTAACAGGCAGATGTAGAAAAGACGAATGATATATAGTAAAGCCACGGATGCCCTAGCTCTACTTCTGATTAGTTTCCAGTGAGACCCTGGGGTGCAAGCCATGTCAGCAGTGCTGAAAATCAACCTGTTGAATTACCTATTTCACAAAGGCTGATACAGGTAACTGCTAGCCAAAATTTGCCGTTGCACTAGCCCCATCAATAGAAGATAAGCATTACAGGCTCCAATATCAAAAGAGTAGGAACTAAGGGCGGGGGGGATTTGGGATAAGGTGTCTGATTACTGTTCTACTGGCCTTACTCCTGGCCATGACAAGAGTTTGTCCTTTAAGGGCCTTGATGCCACTCCCCCAGTGATGATGAGTACTACAGTTAGATTTGCTGGTGTCTTCATAAAATGCCCCATCATGGTCACTGCAATGATTTCCTGAAAGGGCCTGGCAAACTATTGCCTTCCCAGCAAGTCTCACTACGTCTGCTTCTAACTGCTTGTCATCTCATGTGGTTTCATGCTTCTTCCAGTGCAAGAGGGTAAAGAATTTCATGCATGAAGCAGAGAGCTTTAGTCTCTGTGGTATCTTGAGCTCTCATCTCCAAGTAGCCAAAGATAGCTGACTGTGTCTTTTCCAGGAGTTTCCATTAAAAGGAAACCTGCTTAAATAGTGATCTGCCTAACAGAAAATAAACTGAGACCAAAGTTCCCACTTGAATTTGCAAAGTACTTCTGTGAATCTACATAATCATTTGCTTTAAAAAAAAAAAAAATCAGACAAAAAAGCCAAATCTATAGGTCTACTAAAAGAAGTTTGTTACTTTTAAAAAATTAACACAGCTGTTTCAGATTTTGGTACCACCTTCTCTTACCCTGTAAGAGCAGAAACCAATGAGTAAACCAATTCAGATTTATTACCACTTCAAAGCTTTGGAGATACTAGAGACTCACAGTTCAGTAAGTGAGGTACCAAATTTGTTCCCAATGACACAGATCCTGCATAGTCCAGTAAGAAGTGAATGCTGTAGCTGGCTGATTCCAGGAGACTGAAACATGGTAATGGCAGAGAGACTTGCCAAAAGTACAACTAACTACTACAATTAATTAATATTCATTATGGTCTCCCCCCACCTATAAACAGTCTGAAGAGAGACTGTTGCAATTCAGAAACTGGTACTGAGACCTGATTCACTTCCAGATACCTTTACTGCTGCCAGTCTGTCAAACTTCTCTGGCCTACTAAGTGAGACTATAGGTCCCAGGAGGAAGCTCTTGCTGCAAGAAAAGCTTTAATTCCAGCTTTCTTCACAGATGGTGATCAGCTTGCTGACAGATTCTGTCTTGTAAATTGGTGGTGCTACACTGTTTCACCATCTTCACCTGTTCTCTTACTCTATTTTTAAACTGCTAAGGCTCTGGGGCAATTTGGGGGGATTTATCATCCTGCCTCCACAGCACAACAGGGTGGGCTAGGACTACAGTTCCTTGGCTGCACGGTAACCCCATCGTCAATCTAATCTCTTACATGCTTAGGCAACTACATGTGAAACGATCTCCATGTTGTTACACAGTCTCTCTACTTCACAACAAGCATATATTGTGTTTACTCTATCATGCACTTAGCAATCAGTGCTACAGGCCAGGAACTGTTCTTTTGTTTCACAGTGATTCATCCAGTGGTAAACTGATTTCTTTTCAGGGTCCCTGGGCTCTGCTATGCTATTGCTACTAATTCTTTTTCTCCAACAGCGAGCCATGTCTCAGCATGCAAAAAGCCCACTAAGAAGTAAACCTGAAGTAATTACAATGTTTCTTAAAAAATCCATGGAATTTAGTTGCTGGATTTTTTTAAAACTAGAATTTATATTCCTTTTACATATTTTAGTTACACATGGTATTGTTTCTGCTTCCTGAATATGCATCTTTAAGCTTCAATGTCAACATAAATACTGGTACAGCTATGCAAGTATAGGAATAGTTGCAGAGGCAAAACACCTGTGACCTACATCACAAAACACTCTGTGGCAGCAGGTGACCTGGTTACTACAGACTTGGTCAGTTCGGGACTTCACACTTGCAACACAGTTAAAACCTTATTTACCAAACAGCACTGCTGTAACTGGTGAAGTGGAAACTGTGTGATCTGACATATTTTTAATTGTAATGTAGAGAGAACTTTTCATTTACATAGCCTAGGACTAACATATACTTCTGTTCTGATGTCAGAGGACACCAGAAATGTAGGAAGTGAAAAAAGAAGGAAGGCCACTTGGATAATTTACTCAGACAATTACTCTCTCATCATTACTATCCCTATGCTTGGAAGAATGTTTACTCATGTCCCTAGAAGAAGAATGGAAAAATAAAATTAAATAGATAGCTGAATAGAACCACAGAATAAATTATATATAGCATAGCAATTACAGTCTCTCCCAAACTATATGTATTATGAACAACGTATATTTGTGCAGTCAACAACCCTGCCTCATAAACATCTCTGTAATTAATTTGAAAGAACAAAAATCAGGGTTAAATAAATGTAGTGTTATTTTTGCTCCCTTTAACAGTGTTTGGCTCCTTAGCTATATACAGACAGTTGATTCAGCACAACTGATGAAGCAGGAGTCTCCAGCCAGGGATGAAGGACTCAAGTCAGGTCACTGCAATAGAAATGGTGTCACAATCCATCTCCCAGCCATCTAATCTTCACCTTCCTCTACCTCTCCCCTCTCCCTAGCTCTCAGCACTGCCTGGTGGGTTTTCTGATACTCCAGATGGCATCACAAGCCCTGCCCAAGCACCTGGACAATTGCGGATTGTTGGAAAAGAAGTGATCTCAAAATCCACCTCCCAGCTATGATGCCTCTCCTTCCATCTTCTTTTCCTGCAACAGAAGTAACCTCCCAGCCAAGCTCCTAGCTGATTTCTCTTTGCCGGCCTCTCCTCTCCGCTCCCCAGCACCGTCATTTCTGCTGTGCAGGCAGAAACGAGCTCCCCCATAGGGACTGTAGAGCCCTGGTGAGACATCTCGAGTGGTGGGAGGGCAGCCATGGATGGCAACGGCTCCTCAGACAAGCAGGCAGGAGGAGGGTGAGGAGGTGGAGGTGAGTTCTCAACAAAGGGGAAGATGGCATGCACAGAGCCTTGCTTTGGAGGCAGCCTCGTGGTCACAGGTCCTCAACCACATGGGAAGTTGAACGACCCCACAGTCTGCTGGGAGGGGAGCAGGGCTGGGCACAAGTAACCCAGGAGATTCCTGGAGGGTGTTGAAGACAGCATTTTGAAATAGATGGTCAGTGAGCTGACTAGGGCTGGCCTCTTACTCACAGACATGGTGAATCTGGAGGGGGATGTGAATGGCTATGGCAGGCATGGCTGCAAGGACCATGAGGTGGTGGAGAGCAGGAGAACTAGCAGAATCGCCCCACAGGACTGCAGGAGAGCTGATTTCAGTTAGGTGAGGTTCTGCTTGGACTTTGGGCTGTGAGGCCCTTTTAGCTCTTCAGGGACAACACGCTCAAAGCCCAGGAACACACCAGTCTGGTGTGCAGAGTCAAGCAGGACTGGTCAGGAGATCAGCATGGATGAACAGGGAGCCCCTGACGTGGGAGTTCAAACACCAGAAGGAAGTGCAGAGAGGGTTGAGGAGAAACAGACTACCCAGGAGACAGGTGGAGAGACATGGCCTGTCCATGCAGGGATAGAGCCAGGAAAGCCAAAGCTCAGCAGGCACTGGAAATGGTGAGGGTTGGGGAGGGTGCCCAGAAGGGCTTCTCTTCATATGTTGTCAGCACAAGGAAGGCAGCCAAAGGAAGCGTGGTTCCAGTGCCCAGTGGACAGGGGACATAGTGACAGAGACAGTATCAATACAGCAGTTCTTCAGAACAGTTTCTCCATTCTGAGTGTTGGTAGGAAATGTATTTTGTTGAGTAACTGTGCCCACCTATACATTTTTCCATCCATTTACCTATACTTATATATAGATTTTTATATATGCTCACATAGTCAGACAAGTAACACAGATTTGATGAGATTAGTGCAAATTTGGCCATCCAAAAAGAGAGCATTTCACTGAAGGTTTTTACCTTCCTTTCCTCCATCAGGCAAGAGAGGTTGACACCACAGTGTGTAACTCTCTCTGTGCTAAGAGTGAGGGGTGGCATGGACAGTGCTGGGCAGGGAGTGTTTTGGGGCACTGGGTTTCCTGCAAGAAAGAAAATTATCTTTTTTAATGCTGTAGGCCTCAATATTATGGAAATGCTGAGAACATTTAAAAAAAATGAAGGAACAAAGAAATGGAGAGAAAGATGCAGAGTGAAGGAAATGTCCTACTGAAACTTTAAGGTTTAACACATTGTTTGTGTTGTTATCCTCCTTGCTTTGTTATGTTTTGTTTCAATATACTGGGGGGGAGGGGAGCAGGATTTAGTGTGCTGCCTTTCCTTTCAAAGGGAAGTGATTATGAAATTGGGCTGGGATGCAGTTACAGGGACACCAGAACCTGGTGCCAGTGTCTGTCTCCTGGAACGCTTTACTCAGGCTCTATCTGCAGTTTCCAAGTGGCTCTGGTCTCCCACAGGTCCTCTGTGGCAGCTGCCCATCCCAGGCAAGTCCCTGAGATACACTGGGGCTTCTAGAGGTGGCACTGGGTGCTTATGGGTAGGGAGGACAAATTCACCAGGAAGAAGAACAGAGACTGGTTTGCCACCAGGAGCACAATGATGAGTGTGTTCACAACTACAGTCATGGAGCAGGTCATGAGAGAGACAAGGAAGAGATTTGTTGAAGGGTTGGGGATGTTACCCTTTTGCAGCTGGGGAAACTCCACTGATGATGTCTCATTTTCCCGTTCCAGTTTCTCCATGGAAGGCTAAAGTCCTTCTTGTCCCCTCCGATCACATAGTAGGACACCTATGAGGAAGAACATTTGTTTCTTTGTTAGTTGCTTAAAGAAATTGTGCAGAAAGTTGAGAGACGTGAAACAGGAAGGTGTGTGTGCCTCTGAGTGTCGTCATATTTCCTAAATGAGCTCTGTGCTTTGTGAAAGGTGAAAATGCCTTATTCTAGAGGGCAATGCCATCATGGAGCAGAACCCTTTCTGACTGCACAGGGGAGATGCTCCACAGAGGTGCTTCTTTCATAGTTGTAATGGGAGGGACAGGTCAGAAAGGCAGAAGAGGGTGATGTAGCAGACAGGGGCATTTGCAATCAACCTGTCCAAGGCAGGTGAGATGAATGTCACTGGGACAGTGGAGTCATTCCTAGAGTCCCACACAGAAATGTCAGGACTCTGTCAGGTGTCCGCACCTGAGCTGGCCTCATGCACTCCTCACACACACACACAGGAGTGTTCAGAGACAGGAGTACCTCCCTTGCACATGCAGATGCAATGCATTGCTCCAGTCATAGTGTTTCTCTTGCTACCGCTCCCAGAGGCTGGGAGACACCTCCGCCCTGTGGGGTATTGCTCTGCTCTGCACCTGTCTGAGATGCCCCGTGGCATGAGGCATGAACACAGGGACCTCGGTTCAAGGAAGCACATCCCAGTGCTGCATTCAGGTGGTTTCCCAGGGGAGGTTACTCTCAAGGTGAAGTGACCTCAAGACACTGTCTGTCCCACAGACCTTCAGAGCACCCCCAGGAATAGCTGATGGTGTTTGAGCTCACTTGGATTCATATTACAACACGCACATAATGTGCACGCTTACATCTCGTCTGTACAATGCAAAGATGAACTTCTAGTCATTCGGTGTCCCTCCATGGAGAGGCAAGCTGTGGTGAGAAGTCAGTGCTGGAAATGGTGGTTGTTATTGGCTGGTCTGCGGCCATGGCCCTGGGGCAGCTTCTGCAGAGTGTCCAGCGCACATGGGCACAGAACAGCCCCCGCTCTGCTGGTCCTTCATGTTTCTCCAGGAGCCTGGCTGTGCAAGGACACTGTGCTGTGCCCTCACCCTGCATACTGTGGTAGGTTGACCCTGGCTGGGTGCCAGGTGCCCACCAAAGTCACTCTATCACTCCCCCTCCTCAGCTGGACAGGGGAGAGAAAATATAACAAAAGGCTTGTGGGTCAAGATAAGGGCAGTTTAATAAAGTGAAAGCAAAGGTTGTGTGCCAAAGCAAAGAAAAACGATTGATGTTATTCTCTACTTCCCATCAGCAGGTGATGTCTAGCCACTTCCTGGGAAGCAGAGCTTCAGTACACGTGGTGGTTGCTCCAGAAGACAAAAATGCCCCCCCTTCCATCTCCCTTTACGTAGCTTTTATATCTGAGCTGATGTCATATGGTATGGAATATCTGTTTGGTTAGTTTAGGTCAGCTGTCCTGGTTACATCCCCTCCCAAGATCTTGCCCAGCCCCAGCCTGCCATTGAGGGGGGGGGCAAAAATGTTGGAGAGACAGCCTTGATGCTGTGCCAGCGCTGCTCAGCAGTAGCCAAAACACTGGTCTCTTATCAACACCTTTCTAGCTACTGATGTAGAGCGCGGCACTACGAGGGCTGCTATGGGGAGAATTAACTCCATCTCAGCCAGACCCAATACACATACTCACATACTTTAGCTCTTCAACTGGTGTTTTCCTCTCCAGGGCTCTTTCAAACCCAGCCCAGCTCTTCCCCAGCTTCCCCACCTCCCTGCTCTCACTCCAGCCCAGTCCACTGGTGAAGCCCAGTTTGGGCAGGCCCTGCAGAATGAAATGGAGGTCAGTGAAAGTGTCTCTCTGGCTGGCATGCTCAGGATATCCTGATGCCAGGCAGCCTGCAGTCCCCAGGCCAGCCCCACTCCCCAGGACAGCACAGAGTCCTGGCCCTGGGGCTCCTCAGACAGCTCCTGCTGCACCTTCATTAAGGTGTTCTGAGATTTGCTTTTATTTCTTACTACCCTACTCTGGTTGATTGGTAATAAATCAAGTTATTTTTTCCATACTTAAGAAGAAACTAATAATGATAACACTAATGAAATGACAACAGTAATAATAAAAGGATTGGAATGTACAAATGATGCG
>JANXJC010000223.1:0-11840 GCA_027564655.1 Leptodon cayanensis | reverse complement strand
TACTGAACTCAAAACATAGCACTGTACCAGCTACTAGGAAGACAATTAACTCTATCCCAGCTGAAACCAGGACAGGTGGCAATGGGAACTCATGAACTTGAAGTGAATGGTGCAGTGAAGACCAAATAAACAAAGATCATAAAGAGGTTGGATTGTCATGGTGTGTTTGCTCTTGCAGAAAGTGCCACCCGTGTCCCCTGGGCAACAGAGTCTGCAACGTCTGCTCTTCCCCCAAGGCAGAAGTGGCTGCTCACAGGATGGAACAAAAACCTGTCTCCTGGGCCTTCGGAGTGGCATGCACAATGGAGCAGAAACGTTCACCCAGCCAAAGCCCACAGCTACAGCCAGGTTACCATCCTAGGCATATGTCAGAACTGCATGAGATGTTGGCGTAAGTCAGGATTTCCACAACAGCAACACAAGGTTAACATGTGAAATGCATCATGTGGAGCTGTTTGGTACTGGAAACAAACCTTCATAGCTGTGGAAGAGGAGCACAGATCAGGAAGGAACCTTTGTCATTGTAAACCTAGTCCATAGGCATACTGCAAACAGGCCTAGCCCAGCTCACAGGAATGCCACATTTTTACTACTTAAACTCCGAAGGTATTCCAAGCTCTCCTTCACAGACAACCCTCTCATCTCCAGCCTTCCTGAGTTCATGGCTTGTTTCCTTCCCATATGCCATGGGCAGAGCAAATGCCTAATGGAAAGAGAAATGATAAACAAAATGGAAAGGACCATACTTGCCATAAACCAGGATAATCTCATTAACAGAGAAGGTTACTCTGAAGCTTAGGGGCTAGCTCAAATGTAGCCAAGACTGGCTTATAAGTGGTAGTTATTCCATGCCCAAGTTTTTGTGGGAGCTGTGGGAGATATCTCAGGGTTTCAGTCATGCTGCTTGACCATCCTCAAGTGGAGCTGCTGTACAGAGGTTTTCCCCATTTTTAATAAGTGCATGTGTCATCTGCATCATGCATCGCAGGAACTTCTGGGCACACAGCTTACTCATGCCCTGCACCTGTCCCATGGCAACAGAGAGGAGGAAAGTCCACTGCATTGGTAAAAAACAGTCCTGTGTCACTGGGCTGCTGAACTGCATCCATGACACAGTGGAAGCAGGGTGCCCTCCACTCCTCCATGCCTCAGTTTCACCATTGTTCAGTGGCCTGGATGTGGAGCAATGGTGTCGACTCTCTTCCTGGGCTGAGAGCCACAAGATGCCACTGTTTACAGTGTTTAAATAGCACATTCAGGCTATCATCCGGGAAAACTAATAAGATTTTAAGTCATATCCCTAAAACCCAAGCCAATGGGAAACAGTAGTCATTGGCTCTATCTTTCAGCAATTAATCTTCTTTAAGGAGACTTCAAAAGAGCCATATTGATACAAAACCAGTTATCAGAAGACCAGAATACTTTGGGGGTTTCCAAGACCTTTCAGGAAAAAGCCATAAGTAACTTGGTGTGACTTCAGAGCTGACCCTGATTTAAGTAGTATGTTGGACTAAATCACTTCCTAAGGTCCCTTCCATCTTGAAGGACATCGTATGAAAAAATCAGGGAAAACCCAATCACAGTTCAGGAGAAGAGGCACAGTGTGTCCGCCATGCTGTTATAGGACCTGAGTAAGTTTGTCCTACCTGTTGAAGAAAAAGGAATTTTCTTCTCTAGATTCTGCAAGTCTATTCCTTTAATAATTTCACATCTGCAGCATTTGTCCAAGGCTGTAGTTTTAAAAGATGCAGGGGAGCACAAGGGGGAGGACTTGCTTTACCTTCCACTCCTCCAGAGGGCTCAGCAGACACCTCAGTGGTGCTGGGCTCTCCTACAGTAGGTTTGTGACTTGAACCCCCTTGCAGAAAGGCTGACAAGCATGTGAGGTACTGCAAGGGAGGGGACAGGAACTGGGGTCAAGAAAGAGCGGGGGATGCAGAAAGAGCAACAAGAGGAGAGGATGCCTCCCCTTTTCAGTGGCAGGAGCTACTAGACTGGCTGAATTGTCCTTGTTACATCCTCTTTCTTCTCTGCCTCATGGGCTAACTATTAGGATCTGAGAGTGTCCCAGTTTTAGAAACAGGTGGTAGACTCTCCCAGAACAGCTGCTCTTATGGTCTGGTCTGACACTGGGGCCACCTTGGCTGAAAGCACTGTCACTTCTCTGCCCCTGGCAGCCTGCTCCTTTTCCAGTCCAAGGTGGGCTGCCCTACAGTATCCCTGCACAGTCACTATGGGCCTTATTTATTCTCAACAACAAAGATTAAAATGCAGATGCCACTTCTGAGACCAGGGAATTGAGCAAGGCCAGAAGGTTGTGTCTCAGAGTAGCCAGAAGCTAAGCCCTATGGCAAAAACATGCCATGGTGGTACTCAGGGAGCCAAGGTATGAGGCGTGACCCAGATCAAATCTCCTGGGTACAAGGTCATGCCTCTGTACACACTCAAAGACCAAGATACTCCTGGGCAACCCCAGTTTTATATCTTCTAGTCTCAAATAAACTATCATGGCTGAAGGTTCTTCCACACTTCTCTGGACAAGTGTAGGGGATTCTCAACCCAATGAGAGGAGCAATTCAGCACTGCATGCTGGAGGGTGACAAAAATGTCAGTTAACCTCTCTAATTGTCAGTTGCTGCCCCAGACACTGTCATTCCCAGTGTCTTCAGGCCAAACCAACTAATTCTGACCTATGCAGAACAGAAGACTTCTTCCACAGGGTCACTTCTGCATACCAACTAGTTTGGTTTTACCTTCACCAACAACAGTTCTATTTGGTCACCTTTCAATGAGCTCAGCCTCCTGTGCCCATGCATGTGCAAGGATAGCAGCACTGGGTCTCCGAGTACCTCACCTGGGACAGCTTCTGACACAGTGAACTCAATTTTTTGGATGCCATGACTCTCCTGTGCAGATCTGCCCATCTCAGAGACTGCCTCCTGCCTCTTTGCCACACCTGCTATACCTGGGTCCCTCATGTTGCTGTCTGTGCTGGAAATACTACATGTTCACTGAAGAGAGAGAGTGGGTTTTTAGCATTTATTCACTGCACTTGCTGAGGCCAAGCATCCAATGTTCAGACTTTTGCAGAGCATCCACTACTAAAATGGAGAAATGCATGAGAGCAGCATGAATCTCAGCCTCAACAGTGCTCAACAGTGGGCCGTATGAAGGGCTGGAGCCCCTACTTGTGAATTTCACTTTGCTTTTGACTAGCAAATCCAAAGGTGAAAACTGAAGTTGACAGTTCAAGACATTGCCACTGCTGTCCTCAGAGGCACTTGCCACCCTTCCTGGTAGGCACTGTGGGATATGCAGAACCAAAGGCACCTCTTTGTCTTCTTGGGACCAGCTAAGACAGATTTTTAAGTTTGAGACCATCCTGTTAAGTACTATGGCCAGTCATAGGGTACCATTCAAATGTCTGCTATAAATGTCTAACTTAAAACATGGAAATGGTGCCCTGGGCTCCCCTGGGTTTGCTTGTTTGATCTCTGCTGGGTGCTAAAGGAGCTTTGGGTAATGAGGGCATGTGGAAACAACTGGGTGCAGGCATCTGGAAGAAAATACATAGAGTCTTCCCCATTGACTCCATTCTTCTCAGCCGTGACCATCACCTGGTCTATTGGGAAAGCGAAAGAAAGAGGTTCCCACTGCAGTATTGGCTCCTGTAGGAGCAGAAATGACCACAGCCAAGACCACAGCCAAATGCAGAATTTCCCAGCAGCACTCTTCAGGGCTATCTCATCTCATCTCATCTCATCTCATCTCATCTCATCTCATCTCATCTCACCTCATCTCATCTCAGGTAGAATGTCAGCCCTGCTTCTCCTAGAGGTCTGCTGGAGACTGGGAAAGTAAGAAGGCAGATTTAACATCAGAACACAGGGGATAAAGACAGGTCAGTCCTTTGATTCACACAATCATGATTTACTCTTTCTGCCCCATGCAGCTCACTAAGCACCTTATACCACAAGCCTGCTCCAGCTCTGAGCTTATTCTCAGCCCTCATCCTGCTCTTTTTCTCCAGTGAGGTGTCCCTGCCCTCATGTTCACCCACCATCATACCTAATTTTGTCCACCAGTCAATCCCTACCCCTGTCTCCCCTGGTATCTTGCTGCCCCCAGTGTCCATACCCTGATGCTCAAGTCATGCCCTTTACTGTGACTCCACTTGCTCTCTGCCACAATGAAAGTCCACTGGCACCCAGCGACACGTGAAGACCAGCATTGTTCTCTGCTTACCTCCAGAAATGGAGAGATTTTCATCCCCGGGCTAAACTGGCACTTCACTGTTATAGACCTCCACACTGGCTGCTGGTCTCTGCAGTGAGTCAGGGAAGCACAGCAAAAGGCTTTTCACTGGCTCCCCAGCGATGGGTTTGTACCACTGTGGCCCACAATGATGACTGGGACATGCCCCTGTGCACATTTATGAGTGATGACAAAATGCTCCTGACCTGACTGGTGGTGCTTCAGGGCAAGGCTGAACTGGCACAGGCACACAGCACGTGAGGAGTTAATAAAAACTGCTGGATTAAAATCATTACATTGTCACTGAAAAACCCTGCTGTTAGCCACAGGGAAGGACCTTGTCTGCAGCTCCCTTACAATAAAATGAAGGGTAATTTCATCCAGTCATCTGCTGCTGACCTATTTAAAGTACCCAGAGGTAGGGCAGAGCAGGTCGCTGCTCCTTCAGCCCACAGCAGTCAGCGTCAGGCTGCAGGTGAGGCATCCCAGTGCCGCTTCTTTGGGGAGCGGGCTGCCCACACTTTCTTCTCAGCATGGACAGTGCAAGCAGGAAGGCTGGTGCTGCTGGCAGCATCGCTCTGCCTCTGCCCCTGGTCAGGCTCTGTGCCATGGGTGTGCTGCTTGGAAGAGGCTGGGGTGTCTGGTGAGTGATGGAGCTGCTCAAGCCCATCCACTACCAGCTGTACCCAGGCTCTGGGAGGTCAGTTCCCAGCACAGAGAGCACAGCCTGTGCACCCAGGCTTTGGCAAGCTCTGTGCAACCTTCCTCAGCACCTACTCAAATTTCCCCACCTTTCTTTGGGCATGGGGAAGGGGAAGCTTCCCTGCATTAGCTGCCACTGGTCTGCAGCTTTTCAAGCTGTGCTTTTAAGACTTGAATAAACTCTTCTTACTTGCAGTGACTTGATTTGCACAACCATGGAAATTGGGTGTAGTGGTTAACTGTATGCTCGTATCTAATTGGCTTGAAAGTCAGTCTTGGAGGCATTCAGACACCAGCTCCAGCATCCTGTAATATGTCACAGGCTATTGCTCTGTTTAGAAGCAGTGCACAGCTGCTGTGAAATCCCTCCCTGGGGTCACGCTGGTACCTAGCAGGAATTGCCTGGCTGGCTTAGGTGGCTCTTCAGGGAGCCATAGAGCTCAAGCCTTCTGTCCACTCTACAGAAGATATACAATGATATTAAAAGGTTATTATGACTGTTATAATATTCAGTGTTTCCCAGCTCTTGGACTCCCATGATGACTGTGGGAGAAATGCTGCTTTCATTAAAAAATTTGGAAAGCTTTTGCAGCCCCATTGGCACAGAAAAAAGGTGGGCAATGCAATCTTGAGAGCTCCAAAAGCCAAATGCAGAGAGGAACACTCTTAGAAACTTCATATTTCTAAGCCAGTCATGGTCATCCAAGCTGCATAATTCTTAAGACATGCAGTGCCATCAGTCTTGGCAAGTGCAGGTGGCCACAGGGGTCAGCCACTGTTGCTGTCCTCTCTGCCAGAGCTGGTGCACCCCAGGACAAGTGTTGCATGAAGCTGCTTCCACAGTCAGCTGCTCCCCCATCCACACATGCACCGAGTCCTGCATGGGGTGTCACAGACACATAAACACTCATGCATGCAAGTTCCCCATGTGCCAGGCCCAGCCTGCAGGATGACAGTGATTTCACCGGGTGGAGTTTTACTTGTGACAAAGGATGACCCTGGGGTGTTGTGATTTCCCTGGTGATGAAGAAGATTGGTTGGAGAGTGTACGCTGGATACTGCATCCAGCTAGTATCTTCTCTGGTGGTTGCTCTCAGCCCTCTCCAGGGTTGGTGCTTACCTATGCACACCTCTAAACTCTTTCTCTCCACCCAAGGAAGCTGATATTCCAGTTTTACCAGTCCTCTCCATAGATGCAAATTATTCTGATTTTTCTCTCCATTGGTGACAAGGTGGGGGAAGGTGGCACATGGGAGGCAGGAAAGGAAAGCAAAAGGGTGGTCCTGGGCATGTGCAGGCTAAGGCTACTCCCTATCATAGGGACATCTGGGACGACCTATAGTTTTAACTTATTCTGGCTGGAGATGGTCAAGGTATTCATCTTGCCAAGCTCAGTCTTATCACGTCCAAGGAAGCTAAAAAACCCTGCTGGCCATGCCAGGGGTGATGGAGCTGCTGCATGGACAGAAATTGATAGAGAAAGGAATTTATCTGTGAGAGCTGGTGCCATGGAGATCATGGGGACAGGGTTGAGCAGAGGTGCACCAGGTGTCCCAGCAGTAGATGAGGACAGTCTGTGTGTCTGTTTTGTGGAGAGGGAAGTTAGCAGCTTGGACTCACTGGGGACAGAAAAATAGCCTGAGAGTGCCTGATGAGGCCCAGAGTCCCTCAGGATGCCTCGAAGCATCTTTGTCACTGTCATGTACGCTGCCTGCCCATCACTGCCTGCCTGGATGAGGATGGTGCAAAAGAGCCGTACATGATCTTTCCAGCTTTTCCTGCCCTTGCCTTTAATTGCCCTTCTGCCATTGAAAGCTAACTTCATACTGGGCTGTATTAACACAAGCATAGCTGGCAAGTCAAAGGAAGTGATTCTTCCCATTTAATTGACACTCATGAGGGCACATCTTGAGTACCATGTCCACTTTTGGGACACCCTGGTAAGGGAGAGATGTTGCTGAACTGTAATGGGTCCAGAAGAGGGTTGTTGAGATGATTGGAGCTGGAGCACAGGACACATGAGGGGAGCTGAGAGCTGGATTTGGTCTGATGGAAGGAGAGGAGGCTGAGGGGATCTAACAGCATCTTCCACTGCCTCCAGGGGCTGGAGAAGGATCAGAGACAGACTCAGGTGCACAGAAAAAAGACAGCGGCAATGGGCACATATTGCCGTACAATGGGACATACAGGAAAATTTCTTCAACTTGAGAGTGGACAAGCACTGGAACAGGGTCCCAAAAGTCTCTGTTGGAACTCGAGTGACATTAGTCCTCCCCATGAAATCAGGTTTCCTGTTGTTTCTTGTAACGAAGGTTAGAACCTTTCAATTTTCACAATGTTTACAGGATTCCCTTATCTTCACTTGACTCCATGAAAAAAAGAAGCAGTATTTTGAAATGTTAAAAATTGCACTGCCAGGCCAGACTGTCTTTTTAACATACTTGTGATGTGTGTGTTTGTCTGCCTTACCTGCAAAGAGAAATCATCATTTCTGAGGGGTTTTGCTAGAGGCAGGAGGTGGATTACTGGAGTTGTGTCCTTCATTTAGGAATAATAGCCATTAAACTCCTTGTTGCTATGGGGCTGCAATTTCCAGAGGTGATGCCCATTATCAGAGAACTGGCTGCTAGCAAGCAGTTAATGAGAGAGCTTTGAAACGGCTCAGTAAAAATCCAGCTTCCCTGCAGACTTCTGAGACTTGTATGAAAGAGGAAAGGGAGACAAAGCTGGATCCAGCTGTGATCTGCGGAGCTGTGGGGTGGTGGTGGCTTCACTATTGCTCCACGGACTGAGGGAAGCCCCTTTCAGACCCAGCACAGGAGGTTTTTTGCAGAGCTTTAGGGGCTGTGCTGGCCTGTGGCAGGTCAGGGCTCTCTGCCCTGAGTCCAGAACCTCTCCCTGTGGCTCAAGCCAATGCCAGCATCCTGCTGAGCCAAGAAAATAAAATGTGTCTTTAAGCCATGAGAGAGCACACATGAGAGCTGGGACAGGGGTTGTGAAGGAGTTCTTACATCACAGAGTCATTCTTCTAGATTGGATATTAGATTAGATTGGATTATTAGTTTAGATTGGATATTAGAAAAAATTTCTTCACTGAAAGGGTTATCAAGCATTGGAACAGGCTACCCAGGGAAGTGGTTGAGTCACCATCCCTGGAGGTATTTAAAAGAGGTGTAGATGTGGCACTTAGGGACGTGGTTTAGTGGTGGACTTGGCAGTGTTAGGTTTATGGTTGGACTCGGTGATCTTAAGGGTCTTTTCCAACCTAAATGATTCTATGATTCTATGATTCTACTTGTGCTGGGTTTTGGTCTCTTCACCATGTCTTCCCAGCAGCAGAGAGGAACTGGGAGAGCAGCAAATCCAGCTGGATGCAGCTGCTGCCTGGATGGAGGAGCTGCATGCCCCCACACCAACCCAGCATCTCTCGGCAGTGCAAAAGCATCTCACCAGACAGCAAAAGGGAAGGGAGGGAAATGCCATGATCCTCCTGTTACTCTCCACTGAACTAAATCTGCAGTAGATATAGCAAAGATCCTTGCACAGAGGCATGTGGTCAGGCCTAATCCACAGGGAGAAGCAGTTTCTCTGAGGCCCAAGGCAGCTGGATGAAATAAGGCAAATTTCACGCTTTCAGTTTTACTGTTTTTCTTCCTATTTGTTTGTGTTGTGGGAGCACTGATGGGAATTCACATTCATCCTTCCTTTTCTGAGATGAGAAAGTCTTCATCTTGCTTTGTAACTGAGGAAAAAGAGAGGAAACCTGAAACTTCAGGGCTCTGCTGCTCCCTGGCAGAGCCTGGAGGGATGCCCAGGCTGTGACAGGCACTGCCCCCATGACTGAATACCTCTGAGCATCTCACTCTCACATGGGGTCCCATTAACAGTGCAAACACTCTGTGTATCACGGATCCCATGTTAGCAGTGGTCCTTCTGGTTACGTGAAATTCTCCCTGAAGCAGACATGCTGAATGAAGATCCCTGCTTGGGATGCTAAACTTTTTTATATACCTGGAATTGCAAAGTCTAAATGCAGTATAGCTCCATGCAGCTTTAGACTGAGAAGACAACGGCATGTGCTAGGTTGCCATAGTTATGCTCCAGAAAGTGGAGGGAATTTCCCAGTGTTTAAAAAAACAATTTCAGCATCAGCAGGTCTAAAACGTAAAAGAAATGGATGGCACTTCAGGGCCAGGAGTAACAGTTTCCGGCTTTTCATTTGTTTTCTGGAATCAGCCTCTGGCATGGCATTTTCATGTTCTAACCAAGAGGGTTAGAAATACAGGTTTTCATTGAAATGGTGGATACTAATCACATGACTGCAGGACCTGCGGATTGAGGTAACTGTCAAAAACCTCATAATGCACAGCAGGCAGTATTTAGTTTTTCAGTGGCAGAAGGATTGGACAGCCTCATGTGTGTTAATGACTTGCAGATATTCAGTAAGGTTGTGGCATATAGGAGATGTATGTTTGCTGTCTGTGTACCGCTCCAGGAGCAGGATATTTTTGCATCAACATGTTGGTAAGCTGAGGAAGAAAAAAATGCATTTTCTGTAAATGCGTTAAATAAATCAAATGTATTGAAAGGATTTTACTGTTGTCAGGGTGCAAGAGGGCTGTCTGCTTCCTGAGGGATGGGGAGCCAGGAGCCAAGGGCAATAACACAGCCAGCAGGGCAGGGACATCACCAGCCAAGACCCAACCCTGCAGTACCCAAGCAAGGTGAGCAGAGCAGCACCAGACATCGTGGCCAGGTTCAATCAACAGCCTCCGTCCTCAGGGGAGCTGGTGTTGATGAGGCAGGTCCAATGTTAATCCACATGTCAGGCTCAGGATCAGTGGAGTCCACGGCCAGTCATGGGAGTGGACACGGCTGTACTGGGGACCAGCAGTTTTACAACATATCTCAGGCAAGGACTAAAGGCTCAGGTCTTGAGCTTAAATGCAGCCCTTTGGGCCAAGAGGCAGGGCATGTAGGTGGAGGCTGCAGGTGAGGCTGGTCTGGGCCACTAATGCTCTCAGGGCCCTGAGAAATCCTTATAAAACATAATGCAGTATATCCCATACTCTAGCACGGAACAGCATTTTCCATTTCTATAGCCTTTTGTTTGATTTTATCACAAATCTGTTGGTAAACAGTTTTTCACTAAATTCCCAAATCCTGGGGTCATGGGGTCATGACATGTTAAAAAAAATTGTAAAAACAGTGTGCCTCTGTACTACTTATTTTGGAGAGACCTTTGGAAACATGTCCCATCTGTCTCCAATATTGAATATTTCTTCTGAAGCTTCTGTCTTACTTTCTGAATTCCTGAGCTGGGCAATGCCAGCAAATGGCAATGCTGGCCACTCCCTCCATAGCCATCTAAGTCCACAGCGTTGCTAGCACGCCTGGATACCAGAATGTGTAGCCGGAACCTATTTGGCACTCTGCTCTATCTTTTGACTTTCAAAGCTCACTTCAACCATACAAAACTAGCAAGAAAATGAACCAGCTAGTAATGGGACACAAAGACTGACAATGGTGCCCAGTAGGAGACAAAGAACACCCAGTGGGACAACAGAGTCCCTGGCTAAGCTCTGCAATGTGGGGAAAATCCCCCTTCACCCCCATGCTGCTTCAAAGGCTGGCGTTGAGAGGAAGGCAATTAGAGCTGCCAATTGCTTCCCCTTTGTCACTGCTAAAAGACTGACAGCCCAATAATGAGATGATAGTGTGGCTGAGCCCATATCCCTGAAGCATGCTCACTGCTTTCCCCAGCAGACAGAAAGTGCCTGGACCATTCATTCAAGAGCCTGTCCCAGTTCATTTTCTAACTCCATCCTTCTCTTTAAACTACTATACATCAGGACCTGATTCATCCACTCAGGCTGTTTCATTTGAGACTGTGCAAGTATTCTGGGTAAAATTTCACCAAGACAACTTCTGTTGGTTTTGAATCATCAGATACATAGAGCAGGAAAAAAAGACATTCCCACAGTGGGATAGGGTCTGTTTAAGCTCAAGCTTCTGTGTGCATTTCACTGCCATACTTCACAGAGACAGGATTATTCACCGCTTAGTCACTGGGCCTGTTCATTTTGTAGATAAAGGAATAGCTCAGAGATGCTTTTTCTCACAGTCTAGGAGCCAGCACACCTCTGAGCACAAAAATTCACATCAGTTCCTGCTAGCTAGCAAAACCAAACCTTGACAAGTTCTCTGTGTAGGGATCCGCTCTGAACCGGTGGCCTGGGCAGCAGCTGGGACCTCCTGAAGACTTCTAGGTGGATTTTTTTTCCTGCCTGTGGCAGGAAAATGACAGGAATACCTTTCAAGGCAGAGATCTTGCAGAACAGTACTGGGAAAAAGTCATATGGGAGAGCTTTTCCTTATGCACCTGTGGAGACTTAGCCTTGGCTAACAGCAAAACTCCCACCCAGCTGTCCACTCACTCTCCTCCCTCAGCAGGAAAGGGGGAGAAAAGAGGGAAAAAACAGGAGCACAAAAGCTCGTGGGTTGATGTAACGACAGGGAGGTCACTTACCAATTGCTGTTGCAGGCAAACACACACAATTTGCGAAAAAGCAACTTCATTTATTGCCAATTAAAATATAATGTAATTACAAATTTGAGTAGTGGGAAACAAAAAGACAAACGTTAAACCAACACCTTTCCTCCCCCCGCTTTCTCAGACTCGATTTCACTTCTTCATTCCAGACTCCCCTACCTACCCCCCTGCCCAAAAGTAGTGCGAGGGGGTTTGGGGGTACAGGGTTGTCGTGGTTTAACCCCCAGCCAGCCAACTAAGCACCACGCAGCCGATCACTCACTTCCCCCCCGCAGTGGGATGGGGGAGAAAATCGGGAAAAGAAGTAAAACTCGTGGGTTGAGATAAGAAC
>JANXJC010000222.1:0-11841 GCA_027564655.1 Leptodon cayanensis | reverse complement strand
ACTTTTCTTTTTATTTGTGCTGCTCATGAGCATTGGATATTTTCCTTGTGTTCTTTAACAATAAATATTCTTTTGGGAGAAAAAAAGATGAGATGAATTGATATGTGAGATTTTGACTATTTTGTATGATAGCCTGTATAGGATAGCTATTCAGAGCAAAAGTATTAAACAAAACATACCTGTGCAAAACATATTGAAATGGATGGTACTGGGTAAAGACTTGTAGGTCACCAGGAACAGATGACCTAGTGACAATGAAACACAGACTTTTAATAAAGTTTAGTAAAAGATGGACTTAAACTTATCACCTGATACTAAAAGGTAACACTAAAGATTTTTACCAAAAATGTCTTCCATAAAATTTCATGAGAAGAAAAAGAATCAAATTTTCTTAAACACTGATAGACCGTCTTCACCAACAAAGTTTATCCATCCTAAAAGAAGAATAAAATAAGCATTCACAAATTACTACAGATTCCAGTACTTTACTATTTTTTAAAATAAAACTTGGAAGAACTTTGTGGTCATTATAACATTGTTGAGATTTTAGCAGTAATGTTCTAGAAATTATATGTAAACTAAGAAAAAGGTATAAACCTGGGCTCTATAACATTTTTTTTTTTGAAAAAAGCTAATATTTCTAAACTTACAGTACCTAGAGAAAAGAATGAAATCAATCTTTTGCAGTGACAAGTAAATGATTTATAGGGAAATTGTCTGATAGTTCTCTATTTTTTTCTTCTTCTACAAGCACCAAATCAGGAAGACAGCCAAGAACATCCATATTTCTTTTCTCCTGTCTCTCTTCCCTGCATAAGAAGGAAAGGCTGCAGTTAAATGTACTATAGTATTTCTAAAATCAGACCCATTTAACTGTATTTTCCCCTCCTTTAAAAATTCTACAATTTTAAATAAGCTTTAAAAAGGTGTAAGTGGGAAATAGTTTTCCTTTCTTCATTGCTTAAGTGTTCAGAGAGTAATCCAACGAAATTATTTGTCTGAAATGTTTACCTCTAAATAGAAATGTCCTATATGTTTGCAATGTAACTAGTAAGTCTGTATTTACAAATATAACATGATTGTTTGTTATTGTTACTGCATGTAATTGATCCCAGTATAGAATATTTAATCTAATCAGAGAATTAATTATGTACCTGGAAAATGAAGTATTTTTTATAAAAGAAAAAAGAAAATGAAATTTTTAGGAAAATAAATCTTGAAAAGAATTTGGGTAGTATCTCTGGGACCCATGTAAAAAACAGGCTGAAAAGTTTTATATAAAAATACAGTGTTTGGAATATTTTTAAACAGAATTTCATATCTTATCAATAAATGCAGTGAATTAAGATCATACCTTAAAAAAAAAAAGAGAGATAACTAAACACAGCATTGTAAAGATGTCATTAGACTTGCCTTCTACAAGGACAAAGTCAGTTATCATTCTTTTGCATGCCTATGAAGAGATTAAACATTTATGAGTTAAAAATGCAACCAAAACTATCGAATTCATGTTCAGCCAATAGCAAAGTGACAGCAATAAAACTTTCAGTCCA
The DNA here is from genome assembly GCA_027564655.1 of Leptodon cayanensis. Lineage (NCBI taxonomy): Eukaryota > Metazoa > Chordata > Aves > Accipitriformes > Accipitridae > Leptodon > Leptodon cayanensis. The sequence goes on along the minus strand of JANXJC010000222.1, from coordinate 10,288 downwards.
ACCCAAGTTTAAAAGAGGTATGTCTTCCTCTTCTGGTTAAAATGTGAAAGGAAATTAAATAAATCTCTCTGAACCAAGCAAGCAACTCTGCCCGTACTCTGTTCCTGTCTCTCAAGTGAAATCTCAAGTTATCTCTCAGCCTTTTCATCTCTTTTCTTTCACAGAAGAAAACAGCTGAAATAGGCAAGAGTCAAAGAGGTCGCCAATAAACCTTAAGAAATAAATATGGCCACAGCTTTTTTGCAATGTTAGGATATCACCAAGACTTCAGAATGTGTTGGTGAGATGTTTGCGAAAGAAGTTCTGAAAACACTTGATGTAGTTCTTTCTTGTAATATCTTCACCAGGAAATTTATTAAAATCAATTGGGGTTTAATGACAGAAGAATAAATACTGTGAATTCTCGTTATTTGTGACAGACCTGCCTTATGAAAGCTTTTGTTAGGAATAACTCCTTAAATAATACATTTTGCTCATTAAAAACACCTTTTATTTTTACTATTGAAGTTATCTGTATTATAATAAATAGAGTTCAACTGCCTACAAATTAAGTTCCATGGTCATCTACATCTTGTTTTAATTAAGATACACTTAAGCATATCTGACTTCTAAGGTAAGATAAGATACTCCAGTTTTAATTTGGCAAAAAAGCTCCTGCTGTTCAGGATCACTCTTCATGTGTAATTCAGAGAAGGTCTTTATAAAGCAGCATTCAGAAAAGTATGAAACTGAATCATCATGTGGTGTGATTACGCTTCTTGACTTTAAGTGTAGTGGCCCCACAGGCACTGAAAAATCTTCAGGGTTAAAAATTGCATTAATAATTGCATTCATGACTCAGCATGCAGAGACAATAATTCTGATTCGGCTGCCATCATTTACTTATGTTTGGGTAAAATAACAATACAACATAGAACCGCTTCAGAAAGGCAAAACTGCAGACACTGGAAGAAAAGAGAAGGTGGACAGAGAACAGCTGAGAGACCTTCAGTTGCACTGGCTGGGAAATCTTTTTTTCTTTTTTTTTTTTTTCCCTAAGAAGAAACATTCAGTGAAGGCTTTTGTTATAGAAATGCATGTTCTTGCTTGAACAGATGATTTTAGAGCAAATATGGGGGCTGTTGCCATAGGTAGGAATTAATTGGTGACGGCTATGTCTATACCATATTTCCAGCTGACCAAAGGAGCATAACAGAAGGATCAATGAGGATGCATGACCTCTCAGGCTAATGTTGAAAGATTGAGGCTGGAGGAAGGAAGATGGTTTGGTGTGGCCCTCTGCATAATGCAGAGGTTTTGGTCAAATCTAATGACCGAATTACTACCAGGTTTTGGCCAGTTTACCAACTGTTAATTCAAAGGATCTGCTCTGTCCCAGAAAGGGCCTGAGAGTGATCCACCATTTTCATCATGCATGGTTCTCTGATAATCTATGTCAAAACCTTTAAAAAGAATAAGAGTTATACATTATCTGTGAAGAAATGTAATGGGTCTACAGATTACTGGCTGAGAATTTTGTCTGCTATTTCAATTATAAGCAAAGTATAAGCAAAATATTATGAAGATTGCTCCAATGATCTATTCTCATAAACTAGTCTACACATTTCCTTCATGTAAACAACTTTCAAACCCATAAATGAAAGCATCTAAAAATCTGCTGGAATCCATAGATCAAAACTTACTTTTGGTTGTCCAAAGCTTGCCACTGCAGATGGATTACATGCTTTCTCAGGTGGTATCATATACTACCAAGTGACCTATCATACTTGCCAGATTAAAACCAACCATGCAAAGGCTGCAAATGTATCTAAGTATTTCTCTCCATTAAACATTTAAAAAATAGGGTCTTTCCTCTTTTCAGGAGATTGCATGTATTCTGCAATTCTAAATATGTAAAAGCCTTGAGGATAAGGTTTAGTTAAGATAGAAAGAGTATCTCAGAGCATTCCCCAGGGAACTTCACATCTCTCCTGCTAGTTCTCTCATTTCAGACTTCTATTGAGCCTTTCAGTGTGCTGAAAAGATGCTACCTTGGTCTTATGAACTAAGCTTAACAAGGTAGACTAAGTTCATGTCCACACATATCCCCCAAATCTGATGTCTATATTCCAAATCATAACATACATATTTGAGTGACATAGTATATTATTACTAAACAATGAGTTATGTCTTGAAAAAATTATTATACAAAATCCTGAAGAATGATAGAAGAATGACAATGTTTGTTATTCTCATTTTTAATTGCAGTTAGTAGCATCTAGTTTGTGATGAGGAAAGCCCATGCAAAGGAACGAAAGTTCTTGATCGCAAAGCTTGACAGTCTCAGTGAAGAGAAAGGGTAGAGGAGAACAATGGAGGAAAAAGTAAGAATTAACAAAATGGTTTTAAGCTAAGAAGCTCAAAAAACATATTAGAGATAAATGACTATTTCAAATGAGACTGTTTAAAAAACTATCCATCATTAAAAATACTTTGATTTTCTTTACACTTCGGCAAAACAGTTCTTTTTTCATCTCAATATTTCATTCTCATTTCAGGTAAAAAGAAATTTTAAACCAAGCATCCAAAAAAAGGTAGGTCTATAACGATATCTACTTGCTGTGTGACCAAGCTACTGAACTCGCTAAAGACTTACATAAATAATTATTATAATTTCTGACACATTTAATTAATCTGTAAGAAAACAATCCATTTTGCCTGTAATACAATCCTTGTGCATAAGTTTCTGAAAAAGAAGAGTATTTACAAGTCAAGAAATTTTTGTAGAATATAATACCTTCATCTACCTGTGTACCTTATAACAACATCCCTCAAAGTATTAATAAGTATGAAATTAGAGCCTAGTAGAAGCCCAGATACGACAGAAAAATGTTAGTGTCAGTGAGCCAGACTTCTTTTCTTTCGTATGAACAGAGGAATATGGGAAGTTGCTGCTCTGTCAGTGACTCAGATTCATCTTCTTTCAGTTGCACAAAGAACAACTATTTGAACACCCAGGGAGTGTGAATACTTGTTTCCTGGCTTCACCAGTATGGAAATATTCCTCAGTATCTCCCTTCTCAAGTTTCTTTTATTCTTCTTTATTTTTCTTTACTATGACAGTAAAGAGAAACTGTCAAACCCGATTTCTTAAAAGTGGTCCTATTTCCACTGGATATGAATATAGAAACTGAGCTTGCAAATGGTTCTTTTTACACTTCTTTCTTTGTTAAACAATGTGGGTTTTTTGATTCTCCCCTCTTTTCTCTCCCCTTCGCTTCTCTCCTCTCCTGAAAGGTGAAACGTGGTTGGGAATAGCCAGCATGGATTCACTGAGGATAAATCATGCTTGACTGTGTCTGGAATGCTATGTCCAGTTTTGGAACCCAAATAAAAGAAAGATATTAATAAACTGGAATGAGTTCAGCCACCTGAGCTGGTGAGGGAGTACTTCAGCAGGACCTAATTGCGGCCTTCCAATACCTACAAGGACATCACCAAGAAGACAGAGCCAGACCTTTTACACACACATGGTAGGTGGATTAGTGACATGAATCATAAATTGTAACAGGGGAAGCTCAGACTGGAGCAGGCTCCTGGCAGGACCTGTGGATCTGTGGAGAGAGGTGCCCACGCTGGAGCAGGTTTTCTGGCAGGACTTGTGACCCTGCGGGAGACCCACGCTGGAGCAGTCTGTGCCTGAAGGACTGCAGCCCGGGGAAAGGACCCACTCTGGAGCAGTTTGTGAAGAACTGCAGCCCGTGGGAAGGACCCACGCTGGAGAAGTTCATGGAGGACTGTGTCCTATGGGAGGGACCCCACGCTGGAGCAGGGGAAGAGGGTGAGGTGTCCTTCCCCTGAGGAGGAGGGAGCAGCAGAGACAACGTTTGATGGACTGACCCCAACCCCCATTCCCTGTCCCCCTGCGCCACTGCTGGGCGGGGAGGAGGTAGAGAATTTGGGAGTCAAGTTAAGCCCCGGAAGAAGGGAGGGGTGGGAGGAAGGTATTTTAAGATATGGTTTTATTGCTCATTATCCTACCCTGATTTGATTGGCAATAAATTAATTTTCCCCAAGTTGAGTCTGTTTTGCCCGTGATGGTAATTGGTTGAGTGATCTCTCCCTGTCCTTATCTCGCCCTTTGTTATATTTTTTCTCCCCTGTCCAGCTGAGGAGGGCAGTGATAGAGCACCTTTGGTGGGTACCTGGCACCCAACCAGGCTCAACCCACCACATCTATTATTAGCCAGAGTTTTTTAAGTGATTGTATTTGTCTGATTGGCTTTCCCTCACATGGGTGTCTAACTGCTGCATGTGATCTGCTCCAACTGCCTTAAAAGTTTTCTTCACTAATGACGGGCCTTGTGACCCATTACAATTGTACTGTTGTGCATTTTAACTTTCCTCATAAAATGACTGATGTACATTACTAAAGCTTTTAGACAGTTATATACATCTAGGCTAGGCTATTTCAACACAGTTTAACTGGAACTAATCCCGAAGGTCATTCAGAAATTCTAGCAACCGAGAAATGAAGCTGTCCACTTTCTGAGCAACACAAATCACACATGCATTTGGCATTGCACGTTGAGTGCAGTCATATTCCAGATAAAATTTATATCATCATTTTATCCATTCATTGATAAACGATGCTGAATATTTTTTTTTTAAATAGGATGCTAGCTATGAGTCTAATTATACCTCTAGAAGAACAATGTTGTAAGCAGTATTTTTTTTTGTCTAAGCATGCCTTCAAATATTTATGGCAAGCAATTAAAGGTAGTGTATTCTTTGAGTGCTCACCAGTACCTGAGTTTGGTAAACCAATAAACATAAAAAATAAAATTAGAAGATTCATTAATAAAATTATTCATAATAAAATTAGAACATTCATTCCTTTATCAAATCTTTCCTCATGCTTGGAAAGAAGGGGCAAATAGAACAATTTTTTGAAGACAGACAAAAAAGAGTATTTGCTTTGCAGCGGCCTCATCTGTACACAGTAAGAGCCTAAATTTCACAGCTTATATACTGGAGATGCAACACCACAGGTATAGGCAGAAGGCAGTCATAATATTCACAGCAAGATTTGAAGCCTTCAGAGTTATTATAAAACAAGGATTTTTTCTCATTATTAACATGGCCATTTTCTAAACAGTAAATACTTAACTCTGTACATACACCTATAAGACTTCTGAGGATTGCCTAGAAAAATGTGGCTGAACCAAGCTCTTCCAACCGCAAGTACTGTTTTCAAGATGTTATCAATGACAACTACAACCTTGAATATGCAGTAAAGCTAAACAATAAAGAACAAACAAATCATGATCCTTGCAGCCATATAGTCAGTAGCTCATGGCCATCTACTCATCTTTCTTTAACTTCTTCTTCATCCTGGCAATATAACAAATGATTGATAGCAGTAGGTGCAGTCTCTCCGGATAATATTCCTTCACTATTTGTTGTTAACAAGAGTTCCAAAATACAATCTGAATGCTCTATCATTTCTAAGCGCAGGGAGACCACTGACTTCGGTGCTGCCATTTTACCTGTTGAATCACTGTCTAGCTCTCAATAGAGCCTTGTACTTACTGTTTCTCTTCTAGCTTTTAGGGGAATGATAGGATTGCTTCAGTGCAGTTTTTTTTCTGGTGTCAAGACTTTATTTTTGAAAAGTATTTTTTGAAATAAAAGCCAATAACCAAGAAAAAAGGTACCTAATCAGAAGGTCTACCAAAATCTGGTAAAGTAGAAAGCCTAACAAGGCTTGTTGTTCATAATCTGTTTACCATTTGCGCTTGAGCTATCAAAGACTGTTTTTACAGAGCAAAGCAAATACAGAAACAAAATAATTCAGAAAGAAGGAATGTTAGTCAGCCTAGTCAAGAGTAAGTTTTGATGAGGTCAGTTCAGAAAGATTAAAAAACAGAGACTAGCCAAGAAGAAAAAAATGAACAGTGCAAAAGATGGCAGAGTTTAGATTTCTTGATGTATTAAAGTATAACTGCATGTTCTTCTTTGCTTGTTGAATTCTTCCATCAAATGGATTAAAAGAAAGAACCAGCTCAGAAAAAGCAAAGGTTCATAGGTAGGACGCTGAGGATCCCCTTCACTGTCCTCACTGTTCAGATGGATTTAAAGTGGATACAGAGGTCACAGGATCAGTGATGATGTTTGGATGCTTCTTAGTGGGGAGATACAATTTAGTAGTGCCGCAGTGGAAATACCTCTTGCAGACAAGACATACTGATCTTGAAGAGCACTTAGCTATTTCTCTCCCATTCCTGTTATTGATTCAGATTCACACCGAAAGGAGCTTTGGAAACCTTTAGCTGGAGAATTCCACTCTCAGTAATCATCAGCAGATGCACTTGAAATTTCACAATCAGAAAAAAACTGAGACGCTGAACTAAAATTCAGGCCATCAAATGGGATCTGAATCAAAGACTACTCCAAAATCGTTATCTAAAGAACAACCAAAGTTAGAGCAAAAGGAGACACTCAAATATTGTTAAATTCAAGTGAAATAGCAAAGAACCTTGAACCCCAAAGTAATACTGAAAAATCCTAAAACAAAAAAAGGCTTTAAAAATTCTCCCTAATAATTACATTGAGTCATTAAACTTTCCCTGGATATCACTTAAACCAGTCAAAATATTAACTACTTAAAAAACCCCCCATGTTCTCAAATTTAGCTGGATCCAAACATTACATTGTGTTATACATTTTTTAAAGAAAAGTCATAACATTTAAATTGATTTCTACATTTATAATTTCTGTCAATTCCACCCAGAAGTCAGCTTGACTTTTTCCTGACAAAAGTGATAATTACTGAAATATTTGAGAGTATAGAAGCATTTCAGAGTTCTGTTTTTAAAAAAAAAATCTTATGTTTCGATTCTCCAGAAACATTAGGGTTTAAAGAAATAAGTGTAAAACTATAATAGCAACAAAATCAGTCTGATTGTAGTGTGATAAGAACTACACAGAGAAAGTTTAGCCTAATCAGCATTAACGTATGCAGAACAGAAAAGAATTTGGCTTATAGACTGTTATGAAAAAAGGCTTTGGAAGTTCAGACAGAATTCCAGTTCCTGACCTCCAGAACAAAATATTAATTTACAGATCCACCTGGCACCAAATGGGACTGTCTCCATTGTACAGTCAATTGTGGATTATCGTTTAAGTACTATGAATTAAATCTAGACCTTCAGAATAGTTTAACTATCTTTTAAATGTCTTTTAAAGTCTTTTAACATCTTTTCTATTTTTCCCATACTTACAGCCCTAAGAAGTACCTAGTGCTCTGGTAACAGCATTATGGTGCCTTTAAAAAAAAAATAAAATCAATTTCTGTATGCTATAATCAGAGCCTTAAATATCTGAAGAATAACGTGGGCACGTAGATGCAGAAGATGCTAATTCATCCACAAGTGCTTCTTCCTGTTACTGAGTTACATATAAATGTACAGGTGTGATTTTTTCAAATGTTACAGCCAAAATTCCATTTCATATGAGAAAACACTATTCTTCAAAAAAACCGTGGTTCTCGTAAAACAAGTGTTTCCATGGTGACTCAAAACTTCAGAAGGGACTTACTTACTTACTCATCCGCACTACCACAAGGTTAAATTCTCAACAAAAGCTTGTCCAAGGCTACATCTTAGCTCTCCTCCCCATAGAGGTTCCAAGTCTACAGCTTTGGAGGCAGAGGTTTTTGTGCAGTTATTGGGGTACTTGATTTCTTGTTCCTCGGATCCAGAGAAAGACAAGATGAAGGGAAATTATCTCAGGATGATTGTCTTGACAACATGTAAAGCTTAAAAAGGTCCCTAAAAAGCATAGGAAAGATCACTAAAAGAGCATGCCAGAAAAGGATACAGTTACATGAAACATAGTCTGGATACATCACAGGTAAGATAGAAGCATCCCCAACATAACAATATAAATAAAGGGAAATGTTCACAGAGCATATTCTGCACAGGGATAAAAAAGTCCTTTTTTTTTAACCACGAAGAAGAGCTAAACAGTTCCAAAATCCTCATTCTGACTTCTAGTTTCACATGTACTCTACAACTCCCTTTTTCTATTTGATCTACCCATTTTTTTCTCCACCCAAGTAATACCTTTTTTCCTGAACCACCCTCCCCTCAAAAAACCTCAACTTGATCTCTTTTACTATAACACTTTTTAAAAAAAAGGTTTGATTTGTTTTTATTCTATTTTATCAAACTTTACAACCTTCTAAATTATTCTGAAAGTGTTTAACCTTAAGATAAGATCAGATGGTTAGGATGATTTATTTAATGCTTGGCTTGTATTTCCTACATGGTTTGTTGGTTTTTTTTCCTCTTTCTAAATAATATTCTGTACTCTAATCAGGTCTGTGAACCACAGCCCTCATTGGTTGTTCTTAACATTCATTATATTTCAAAATAAATTCTCTTTGCTTCTGTAGGTTGCTATGTTTCTCTGTCTCCCATCTGTTTTGTACTGAGGTGTATCAGCTATAATTAGCAGATAAAAATCTCAACTTAAAAGTGGGTTCAGTGTTCAAAGGTCAATTTTAGATTCACTACCCATGCATCTTTTTCTCAGATGACTGAACATTTTGAAATCAGCAGACAGTACAGAGATCTCTTTTGTGTGCATGTGTTTGTTGCACAGTAAGTAGTTTTCCAGGAAGAATTTCAAGAAGTGGAGAAAAGCCTTGATGGTTTACTGCAGTATTGGAAACAGCATAGAAGAAAAAACAGCAAGATCTCAACTGGGTGCAAGACCTGAACGTCTTCCAAACTGTTCATAATCTTTAAATTGGATATATAATCATGCACATGATGAAGTGGGTAAAAAAAGTAATATAAATTACAAATAAAAGGCCAGAAATAAATAGCCATTTATAAAGCCATAACTTTGAAAAGTTTGATTAAACATATTTTTCAAGTGCCAAAGTTGAATGAATAGAGGTACCACAGGGTACAACTTGACCTTTATTTTCGTTATAACTGTCAGAAGTACTGAATGAATTTGTATGCCATAAATTAAAAGAACTGCTTTAATTTTGCCCATAGGAAGATAATACTAGTTTAATCTGTTCATAGCACATGCAATACTGCATTCAGAGCTTTAGGGAACGTTATATCACAGAACTGAACTATGATTTATGGTTAAGTTAAACACCTTTATACCTCATTAGAATTCTCCTAGCATTGTGAAATGTTTTGGAGACTTCATTTGGAAATTTTTTAGTGAAAGATTCAACCTATGACTAAGATTTCTTTGTAAGTGTATTTATTAAGCATGCGATTCTTGTAGTGCCAGTGGCTCAATGGGAGCTTTGCCTCAATAAGGCTTGCGGGATCAAATCATACTGAAGTGCAAATTTACACGTGTAAACAAACATAGATGCATTTCATTAACTACAAAATATAGCTGCTATATCGAGGGTAAGGAATGTCTGAAGTTACATGTATTTTGTACAGTTGAACCCTATATTATTTTTTTCTCATCTCCACATTTCTATTAATAATATACATGCATTTAACTTCTAGAAAATTGTAAATCTAAAAAAAAAAAAAAATCATCTCTATAGAGCTCCTGAAGCACACCTGCACAGTTAAAAGTCCAGAGGGTAGTGATTTTTAGTAGTAATATTATTTCTTTTAACATTCTGAAAAATGTAATAGGTGTAACTGAATGAGGTATGAATGGAAAGAGGCTCCTGAAGTAAGTGTGCACTAAATTAATTGTTACATTGCACTCAGAATTTTGGTTGAATTAAGAGATTAAGTTACAAAATATTATTCCAATTAAATGCTTGACCAAAACAGAAACAAGAATGAATGAATGGCTAGATAGGTGGATGAATGGATGGAGAGAAAGAGGGACGGAAGATATGTTAGATAAAAATGTTCATGTAAATTAATGTACAGCTGTCATATGAAAAACATTGTTCAGTATTTCTAAATCAGCATTTAAAAATAAAGATATTTCACAAAAATATACTTTTTGTTTCAAAATCTGAATTAAAGTTCACCAGATACTGAAACTCTTGCTTCCCTCAAAATTTGCTTTGCAGCTCAGGATTAGAACACAATGGAAACTTAATGCCAAAGAAGGTCTAACATTTTACCTTGGTGTAACTGAAAAGGGATTTTATAAAATTTCTTTTGACGCCCCTCTGTCAGGACGCGAGCTGGCCAGAGCCGGGCGGGGTGGTGGCGAGGCCGGCGTTCCCTGGGGCTGAATTGGGGCGAAACGGCCCCAAAGGCTCCGCGGAAGGTTTCCCTCGGGGCAGAAGCAGCCTGAA
>JANXJC010000221.1:0-11913 GCA_027564655.1 Leptodon cayanensis | reverse complement strand
ACAGAGGGAACTGCAAGTCCTGCACCTGGGGAGGAACAACCCCAGGCACCAGTACATGCTGGGGGCCACCCAGCTGGGAAACGGCTTTGCAGAAAAGGACCTGGGGGTCCTGGTGGACACCAAGTTGAACGTGAGCCAGCAGTGTGCTCTTGAAACAAAGGCAGCTAATGGTATCTTGGGCTGCATTAGATAAAGTATTGCCAGCAGGTCAAGGGAGGTGATCCTTCCCTTCTACTTAGCACTGGTGTGGCCGCACCTGGAGTACTGTGTCCAGTTCTGGGCTCTGCAGTACAAGAGAGACGTGAACACATTGGATAGAGTCCAGTGATGATTAAGGAAACGGAGCATCTCTCCTATGAGGACAAGCTGAGACATCTGGGACTGTTTAGCTTCGAGAAGACAAGGCTCCAGGTAGGGGGCCATCAGTCTATATAAATACTCCAAGGGAGGATGCAAAGGAGACGGAGCCAGGCTCTTCTCAGTGGTGCCCAGTGACAGGAGAGGAGGCAATGGGCACAAACTGAAACACAGGAGGTTATGTCTGAACATCAGGAAACACTTCTTTACTGTGAGGGTGACTGAGCACTGGCACAGGTTACCCAGAGGGGTTGTGGAGTGACCATCCTTGGAAATATTCAAAAGTCTTCTGGACATGTTCCTGAGCAACTGGCTCTAGGTGGCCCTGCTTGAGGAGCGAGGTTGGTTCAGATGACCTCCAGAGGTTCCTTCCAACCTCAAGCATTCTGTGATTCTGTGTGATATAAAAACGTTAAGTCCTATCATTACTGCTATTCCTATCAGAAGTGCTTGGCAGCCATATGGCCATAAGGTGATCCACATAGCACAAAAAGATAGCAACTGTGAAAAAGCCATCATTTGACTTTTCAGGGACATCAAGTAAGAATATGCAACAGAGGCTTAGTTTTTCCATCATCTGCATATTAGTTCCTGTGTTTGAGAGGAACATGGTGCAATGTAGAGATGTTTCAAGTACTGGTGACTTGTAATGGTCTCTCTGATGGTCCTCCACTTGCTAGGTATAGCTGGGACTTGGCAGACAAACAAGAACCCAACTCTTACACAAGAAGAAACCACAGCTGCTCTAACTTAAGTTAGGAACACCCCTGCTTTCCAGCCAGTCACAGAACTGGGACATACTGAGCTTTAGTATTCTGTGCTGCATTCACCTTAAAAAGAATTTCTGTTGGTACAAAAAGCATAATGCAGTTCTGTCTGATACCACTGAAAATCTTTCTCTTGACCTCAGCTAGCAATGAACGGGTACTAAATTTCTGAAAGTGACATCTGGAAGACAGTAACAATAGTCATATTTGGTGACCTCTTGGTTCTACGGTCACACATGTTGTTTAAACTACTCAGTTTTATCTGTCTAAACAAATAAGCGAACAGACTACATAGAATAATGTATTTCATCCCTGGCGTTATTTAGCTGGAATTCCCAGACAAGTCATTAGAAGAAATGTTTGGTTGTTTCATGACAACATTCAAAAGCTAAATGTCAGCTGAACTATTAAAATTTCTTTGTTGATCACTTAAGCAGTTTTACAACGTGATGGAAAATAGTGAATAATCCCAAACATTGCTTTTACTCGTAAAATTCCTGAAATGAGTCAATAGACATTCATCTGAAAAGGAGTAGGGGACACTAAAACTTCAACTAGACAGTTCTTAAAATAGAAACTGCAGTAGAAGAGATTAGGTTAACACTAGGGGTGCAACTCACAATAACACTCAAAGAAAAATACACTTCCCTGGTTTTTGTCCCAGGCATCCAGTGTTTGTTCCATCCAAATACTGAACACTGCATCTGCTATTTACCTTATTCAGCTCCCACCTCAAGCAACCTCTGTGATATATCTCCCAGGTCTCCATTTGCTTCTTGGACCTGCCAATGTGAAAATATAGCAATGTTACTCTGTGAAAGATCTTTCACACAAAATGTATCTCAAAGCAGCTCTCAGACTTAATTAAACGTTAGATTACAATACAAAAGAAAGATGTTATGCTGCCAATTTAATCCGAAAAGCAGTAAGAAAAACTGTATGAGGGAACCGCTTATTTACTGTGTCTTGCTACCTATGTTAAAAGTGCTCATTTTACCAATAAAAGCGCACACTATTTCCTGATAACCCTAGTCCTGCTAAATGCATCTGAAAACTAGCTAGAACAATGCACTGAACTATCTTTTCATATACCTGAAACACACCTGCACTACCAAACGAAAAAACAGAAGTAATGGGGATCTGGTATGGCTTTTTACACATCTACTAGCTAGGCTCCTCTGTTAAAAAAAAAAAACTATTTTGATTAAAAATAAAGATTATGGTCTGAGTCCTGTCAGCTGCCAGAGCTGTGCTATACAGTGATAAGGCAGAGTCAGAAAAGCAAAGCAGCACACTTTATGGATCCTAGTTCCAGAGCAAACCAGTGTCAGTTCTCTACCCAACACAGCCTACAGAGGCAATAAATTGATCTTTGTTTATGCTCTCAAATGCAAGTAAAAAAGCCATGGTGTGCATTGGTACTTTGGCCATTCTCTTTTTACTAAGAACTTGTGGCAATATTCCATGGTACCTGAAAATTACTCCCCAGCTATCTTAACCCTAATACCAGCCATAACTCTATTAATGACTTACTTATCAGCATTTATTCATTATTAAAAGATTAACACTTACTTAATGATGTCAATTATCTTACATACTTTCTTTCATGTTTCCTCTAATACTTGAGGAGCCTTTTTTAAATGTCTTCCCTGAATTTGGTTTTTTTTTTGTTACGCCACAGAAATCTTCCCTTGAATTTAGCTACTAATTCTTATGTAGTCTACTACATCCTTTTCATCTCCTGAACTTCCCTCCCTTCAACACCCATCTTTTTTCTAATACTTAGAATGGCCCTTGTAATAGGCAACACGTTTCTGTTCTCAGTTTATCCTCTTCAGTAATATGATGACAAACATAAAAAAGAAAATGAGAAACTGCAGATTCTGTAGGAAGCAGATGATTCAAACTTCTCTAATATTTTTAATATAATAAAAAACTAGCAACTGGTTAAAAAAATCAGTGAAACTTATAAACCGAATATAGCACAATTTCATATCAGAGGGTTAAATAACAGCATTGCTACAAGTACATTGCAACAACAAAACAGAATGTAGTTTGTTTAATCTATTGTTCTGTGCTGCGAGGTACAATTTTGCTGATTCCTTCCTGGAAAAAGTGACAGGACTGTCCAGCATTTCATTTTGCAAGCTCCCTGTTAATATCCATTTTAGGAGTGTTTGGTCCTGGATTGAATTGAAGGCTAAAGATACTTTAGGGGAGACTGCATGTCTCGCCAAGCTGATGACAGTCACTGGCATTTTGACTTAGAGAAACTCATTCTCAATTGCTCTGCATCTTTTATGGTTAGTGTTCCTGCACAAATAAGATGCAACATGAGAAAATAAAAATGGTTAGGTTTTAAATCTCAGCGAGGAGAGTGCAAATAACCATACAGAGAAGGCTCAGACACATTATATCAGAAAGCAGCATTATGCCCTGTGTTGTAGAAGATACTACATGAGTGCCAGTAACTAATATTTTGAGGGCAATACTATTCTGTGTAAAACATATCAGCACATTCGCAGAGCTGTAATACAGAGGAAGAGTTTGGGCTGCTACCTTTTCAAATGCTATAAGCTCCCACTATTGGTTTCAGGATTGCACAGTCTGACAGATTTTCCTGTGTCATTAAGGGGCACAAAACCTCTAGGATAATTACTTATTTGATGCAGGCTCTTTCTCTTTCTTTAATAAAAATATTAAAAAACAAATATTGGCTGCAGATGCACTTCATGTGAAAAAAGACAGTCCTTGCCTTCACCCAGAAGCAGAAACAAGCAGATGGTGACCTCAGTATTAATGGCTCATAGCAGGCAAAATTCCCATCGGCACAGAGGGGTCTGTGACACTGTAAAGAGCACATGGCATTTCATAAAGCCAGTGCTGAACACCACACCAGTGTCCTTCCCACTGTGCTCAGGGGAAATTCATCAGCCTAGGACAGTGGTCTAGACGTAACACCCTTGTGTTTCCCAGTTCATGATCCCATTTTTCTCTTTCTTGCTTCAGTGTGTGAATGTGGGCATGTCTCCTTTTCTGCACACAAATAACACTCAACAAACGCTAAGCAGCGAGAACATTCTAAGGCTGTGGCTGAACAAATCTACTTTACACCAGTATTTGATCCAAAAGCAAACTGAGAACTGCGGATTTGACACTACAGTCTAATACTATGTTCGAACTGAGAAACACAGCAAACAATGAGAATTGAATGCTACACAAACAATGCATATAACCATAAGCGATGCACTTTTGGAAATGTAGCATCGCTTCTTCTCAAAAATTAACTTCGTCGACCGTAACTGCTGTTAATAAAAGCTGCCACCTCTCAACAGAATAAATATTTGTAATATTGAATTAATAGTGACAGGACCTCCTTACCTACCTACTGACAGGTCAAGGAAAGGAACAATAATGCTGTCCCCTCGCTTCTTCATTCTTAAGCTTTGAATTACACTTACTCAACATTCAAATATTATGAGCACCTTCTCCTGCCTCCTCTAAATGTCATAATATCATTGTTACTAATATAATGTATAAATGGTTATGCGTTTCTGAATTTAACTTACGGTGCTGGTGTTGCACAAGTATTGTGACTAAACTCAGTGAGAGACCATAAAGGAAGGAAAGGGAACTTTATTTCACTCAAAATTAATTTCACTCACTCACTGTCCTTCTCTTATGGATTCAAGTCATTCCTTCTTTTACGATCATTCTTTCTTATCCATATATTCACAAGCACTAAGTGGTCTGGCCATGATGGACAAGGACAGTAGTTGTCAAGTCCTCATAATGCCTTCTAGGTCCTTCTTACATTGGAGATTATGGTCTAGTTTTTGGATGTGCCTTTTATACCCTTGGCTTAAGGCTTTTCAACCTTAAGAGTGACAATGACTGTGAAAGACTGTCTCTTCATATTGTCCTACCTGTCTGAATCAACAGGCAACACTAATGATTTACTCGCCGTCTTTTGTCTCCTTATCTGGGTGTTTTATAGCTCTAATTCTTTATCTTCCTGCCATATTTTCTTTAGATGAGAAAAGGCCAGCAAGAATATACTTAAAGATGAGGCAGAGCCTTTTTTTGAAAGGTCCTACGAAGGGAGCTTTGCAGAGAACAACAAACACTAACTGCCTAATTACACATTGCTACAGCTCAGGAGTAGCACATGACTCAAAAGAAGTTAGGACTGGAAGGATCCTCCTGCTGCACTTTCTGATTTGTTAGCAATTAGAAATGGCAGTCTTTATGCTGATGCAGTCTCCAAGCACGAGGGCCAGATGTGCTGAACACTTGTAGTTCTGAGACCACCTGCCAGCGAAAGAATAGAAGTATCACTTGCTGAACATGGCAAGGGCACCTGCTGATAAGATGCACTTCTGCATAACAAGTGACTATACCACATTCCCGAAAGCCCTAAATAATGTCATGATCTAAAAAACTACTATTAATTTTTCATGCAGATTGTCTCACTTGTGTGTGGTTGTGCAAGTCTGTGAATGCTATGAGCGGGTGCGAGAAAACCCAGAGCTCAGCAGCAAGAATTGGAATGAGCTGGGAAAAAAATCCATCATGGTCCTAAATGACAATATAAATACTTCGCTAGTCGCACATATGGCTGAGAAATCTACCCTCAAGACACTGGACTTCACTTCCTCTCACAGTCCATGCATCCTAGCAGATTTTGCAAAGCACAGGAAGAATCCTGCTGCCCACAATGGGTCAAAGTCAACTATCTTGCTTAGGTTTCTTCCTACTTGCACCATAAAGAAAAGAACTGTACATTCCAAACAAGCTGAGCCATCAAACGCTTTACAGACTTAAGCACATAAGCAGAAGAGTAGCTAAGAAAAATACAGAAGCCAGAAAAGGAAAAAATACGCATTTTCTGTAACAGTCATTGAAAACACGCTGTCGGTGTAGAAGGAAGCACTAAGATAGCAGAAGCTGCAGAGCAAAGGTTTCGCTTTCAGGAAGTTATTGTTAGTTCCACCATCACAGAAAGCCACACCAAAGATCAGCTGAGGGTGTCCTCTACAGACAGGAACTATAAAAGTAATAAATGCCCAGAAATGATTGATTTGTAGGAAGCTAGTACTGGTTAGAGATTTGATCTGCATCTGCCTAGACCTTTTTCTATAGAAAGATAATGTAAGAAGACAAAAGACTTTTAAACTGAAGAAGGGACAGGTTATATAAAAAAACCCATAAGTAACCCAGCTTTTAAAGTGTAAAAAATTCAAAGTGACCACATCAGACAGAATGAAAATGAAACAGTTTCACAAACATCTCTCCCCTCTGGTCATTGTGTCCTTGGAGACAGATCCTTGCTTGTAAGCATAGCTTTGGATAGCTCAGTGGCTTTCTGAACTGCATCGAGCTTTGCCAGTCTCCTCTGATCCCAAGGAAGTCCATTTGGTTATCTCTGGGTCCTGCTGACTGCTCCTGAGCGGTCTCTGTCCCCGTTCGCTGCAGCCTCCCAGGCTGCACTGTGACTCTCCTCCTGCCAGACATGGAACCTTCTCCCCCAAACGGGTCCCTTAGCTCCCCAAATTCCCCCCCACCCCCGACTGTCCTTTCCAAGGGCTCTCCTTTTCCAGCTACTTCTTGAAAGGACACAGTATGCAACTGAGAACACACACACACACACAAAACAAATACCATCTGTCACATTTGGGAATTTTAATTTGCGTATACATTGACCCGAGACAAGCTCTGTAGGCAAGAACTGAAGTACATACAGTCTCTCTGGCTGAGCTGAGAGGAACAGTGATAAATTTGCTTCCTCTAAGCCACTTTCTTCAGATCTCCTGGTAAATACAAGAAAACAGTTCCTGCAGACCTTATATTCTACAATAGGGTGAATTATTTTTGGAGCAAGCAAACCACACAGGCTTTGATGGAAGCACTTGGGGCCAGATCTCCCCATTCATCCACTCTTACTAGGTGAAGTTACACAATTTCACTAAAAATGTCAGCGTATTCCGCATGGATCACATGATGGAGAATATGCTGTGTTGATCATGGAACAGGCACGCATCTAATGGTGCACTGGAAGTGTCCCTATGTCACAGCTTGACAACCAGTCTTCTCACATAGCCAAATCTGCACCCGTCACCCAAACTGCAGTTGTAGGATGGCTGTCATGTCACCCGTCGGTTGTGTGATGGGGATGGGAGGAGTAGAGAGAGCAAGTTTACTGAGGAACAGGGTGACAAGCAATACACTGCCAGCACAAGTTACTCTGCCTATAGCCCATTAACTCCTGTCTTCTGAAGGGCCCCTGAGAAGGAGATGGGAGGGGGCAAGCCAGATTAATTGTTCTGGTATGACAGATTTGGTCTGCATAATGGAAGTTTCTCACCCTGCCCTATGGTGAGAATGAATGTGCTATAATTCAGCATGAAATCCCTATACCATATTCAATCACAACTGCTCCCCAGCAAGTGATGAATTCAATAGAGGTAGTAAAGTGGTGAAAAAGCCCTGTTGCACCAAATCACAGATAATCCTGAAAAGAAAGTAACAAAATCCTCCAGATTCAGGAGTCAGATTCTTATAGCCCTGGGAGGAAACCTGTTACGAATTTCCTGTGCTTAAGGAATGAAAGATGCCAACTTTTCTGGAGAGTTGGGATAAGGAAGCCAGTTCTTTTTTTGGAAGCTGTAGCTGGGGGTACACCTAAACAGTTCTTAAATTAGAAGCATAAATCTTTAGCACCCTCTACTCCAGCTTGTGGGCAATGATAACCTACTTGAGTTTAAATGCTTTCAAATTCAGGTTGGCCAAAACAGAAGATCATTGTAGGTCCCTTCCAACTGACATATTCTAGTCTCGTCTAGTCTAATCTAGTCTAGTCTAAAAGTCTGTACCTAAGGTTGCATGAGTTTGAATCTGTCTCCACATAGAATCTCCCCCTTTTGTAGGGAGCCATACCCTGATTTCACACTGTAGAACTGAATTACAAAGGGATGGCAACTTTTATTATCTGTCTGATTTCTGGCCACTGAGATGTCTTTAGCAAAAAATCCAGGTATTTTCACCTCAGTCAAACCTTTTTTCAACAACTGTGGGCATCAGGATCTTCTTTCACTCTTGAAAAAAAAAGGTAGAAGCAGTAAATTAAAAGATGGATGACAAGAATCATGCAGGAAAACTCCACGGAGAGGACCACACAAAAATGGAACCCCAGTAAGAAAAGCAAGGCCATTCAAAAATGTTGGTGAAGTAATGGGTCTAGCAAATGATCTGCAAGTCTGGAGTATGAGGAAATTGCTGACAGTGTTGACTTCGTGCTTTAAAATAAAGATATGGAAATATGCCAATAATGTAGACACAAAGAGGACCTGCAGCTTGAAGTGAGATGGGATCTTAGACTTTGTTTCCTCCTAGAGTCTACTGAGACAGCTGTCTATGGCAGCATTTCGTTCTAATTATAGTTTTTTGCAATATGATGACTTGTGTAGTAGGACATAGGTTATAACTCTCCTCAGATCATTCTGTATAGAATATTCAACATGCCATCACATCTGTAAGTCAGAGGAAATGAGGACCAGACCTCCAACCAGTGAATTTAGAGGTAAATTTCTCATATTTGTCATTCTCAGTACTTTAAACTGCCATAAGATACTCTGAGGAGTCTCATTAATTATGCAGCAGAGAGGTTTCATCAGGTACTTCCCCCCAGATATTTCTATTTAAAAGTGTGTTTACCCCTGTCACCTGATAATCACTAGATAAATTAGACTGAGACCTGGATAGCTATTGCCATTACTGTTACAGTAACAACCCTGTAAACACTCAGAAGTAGTAGACAGACACTAGCTGCTAGTTTGTCAAAACATTGCCAAGACCAGCTACCAGAGATAAAGCTTCTGCCTCAGACAAAGCTTTTACCATGACAGCCAGATGATGATACTGAGACAGCCTGCACCTTGCAGCAGGACTGAAAACGGCTGATTTTGATAGTCTGCCAAGCAGCACCAGGGGTAACTTTCTTTTCTATGGATTGCGACCAGTTAGCATTAGTCAATAACTAGGAGAGATGTAGAAGAACCCTTCCATCAACAACACAACCAAGACCTGAGTAAATGCAAGAAAGGAACACAGTGCTTCTCTGGGAGGGAAATTAACATTTGCATAGCATTTTATCAGACACACCTCCAAAAAGTTGAGAAATAAACATCACTGAAACCTGCAAGACTTGTAGTCTTTTTTCCTTTCTTTGAAATAGAATATATTATGATACAACCAACCACAGCAGAGAAAGTGTTTTACTAGTGTACCTCTTCAAACCAGCATAGCTTTCTTAATTAAGAGCTCAGAAAACCAGAGAGATATATGAGTTTTGATCACAATATGCTATGTGTCAATTTTGTAATTAATTGCAATTTTCTATAATAAACTTTCTGACTAGCTAAGTGGCTATGAATATGGAGCTACAATACTCTACAGCAAACCAAGTGCCTCCTCTTTGCGATACATATAATTGCCACGTCAGGTGACAAATGCTATATTGATATTACAGCCAGAAGTGGTACAAGTATCCCTGCAGCTAAGACTTCTTTTCTCTTGTTACCCTTTATATTGTACCAGAAGTCAAGGCAAGTCTAAGACTCTGTACTTCTGACAATGAAAAATTACAGACTCATTCAGCAATTTCTTAAAACTCCAGCAAATTGTCAGTACAGAAATCAGGCAGGTGGCTTGGCTATCCAGTTCTCATTAATCTGCCCTCTGGCATTTGTCAGTGCTCTGAGAGAATTTTGTATTATGCTTTAATAAAGCCTTTCAAGACGTATTGAATGCGTAAGTAATTTTTCACTGAAGGACATTTGTGTGGCAGTCCCTAGACGCGGGCTAATTATTTTTTCCTTGAATATTTTTTAAAGAATATCTGGCTTCAACAATGCAAGAGTAATATTTTGTCATCACTCAGACTCATGTTATTAGATTTGTTTGGTCTTTAGAGGACAGTAAACAACACATACAATCCCATTTAGAAATTTAAATGAAACAACTCCTCTAAGTTATTATGCGTATGTTCATTCATCTACAAATTCCAAAGCATTAATGAATAAGAAACAGAGTTGAACTAGATGAAAAAAGAAGTTAGCTCCCTCAATTGAAACTCCAAAGAATATATTCAGAGTAATGTTATTTTTTATTTCCACAGATGCTTCTTTATTAAACAGTTACATCAGTATCTCAAAACAGCAAAATACCACTGGGAGGGAAAAGACGGGAAGAGGACTATGTCCGCAGTATCTCCATGTGGGTGTGTATGCTATTTTTAGCCCAGCTTTAGATTTTCCTAAGTCTAACGTAACATCTATTTTCATCCTTTTTCCATATCATTAACTGGGTCCTGTTAGAAGAACCCTAATGGTATTGTTTAGAAGTGTTCCACTCCTGTGACTTTCCTTATGAGAACCATTGCCCTCTGCAGAATTATTGGTGTGATTCTAAGCAGCTTGCAATGGTTTCAAGTAGAGAATCCATAGTTGCCCCAGCTAAAAAAAATCCTGATTCTCATCACTTTAAAGATTAATAAAGCCTCAGTATTAATTCTCACTGTCTGCTCATTTCCAACATAAATTATATTTGATGCGGAAAAAGGAGAAGTACGAAGTCACAAACACTGTGCCAGTTCAAATGTCTACAGCACACACAAATGAAGTGCCAGTTAGATAGCTCTGATAAATTCCAGTGTTTCAGAATGGTCATCTATTTTGTTTCTGCTAGTGCACAGGCAGTTTGCCTGGCTTATGTAGTAGAGAAAAAGCAGGTCATATTTTTCAGTGTAAGAACCATCTGAAGAAAGGAATAACCATTTAGCACATCTGCCAAGAAGAAACACCAGAAGGAAACATTTCCATGATCTATTTCATACACTCCTCTGCAATTATATTTTCTTTAACAGGTGCACTGCAGGACAAAAGTGTTCTGTCAATTCACTGATCAAGAGCAGTCCATCCCAATGAGGAGGAAGCCAGTCAAAAAATTTCATGAGGCCTGCATAGATGAACAAGGAGCTCCTGGCAAAACTCAGGCAAAAAGGAAGTTTACAGGAGGTGGAAACAGGGATGGGCAACTTGGGAGGAACATAAAGATGCTGTCCCGAGCACGCAGAGGCACAGTTAGGAAAGCCAAAGACCACTTGACATTCAACCTGGTGAAGTCTTTTACAAGACTTACATAAGTAGCAAAAGGAAGACTAGGGAACATGTGGACGCACTGCTGAACGGGGCAGGGGCCCTGGTGACACAGGGTATGGAAAATACTGAGGTACAGAATGCCTTCTTTGCCTTGGTCTTTACCAGTAAGACCAGCTTTCAGAAATCCAAGGAGCCAGAAACTAGGGAAAATCTGGAGCAAGGAATATTTACCCTTAGTGGAAGAGGATAGGGTTAGACAATACTTAAGCAAACTGGTCACACGTAAGATCATGGGCTCTCATGGGATGCACCCAAAAGTGCTGAGGGATCTGGCTGATGTCATTCTGAGGCCACTCTCAATTATCTCAAACAATCACGGTGACTGGGAGAGCTGCCGAAGGACTGGAGGAAAGCAAATGTCACTCCTATCTTCAGGAAGGGTAACAAGGAGGAAACAGGGAACTACAGGCTGGTCAGCCTCACCTTCATCCCAGGGAAGGTGATAGAACAACTAATCCTGGAAACCATTTCCAGGCACATGAAGGACGAGAAAGTAATCAGGAGTGGTCAGCATGGATTCACCAAGGGGAAGTCATGCTCGACCAACCTGATGAGTTTCTATGATGAAATAA
>JANXJC010000220.1:0-11944 GCA_027564655.1 Leptodon cayanensis | reverse complement strand
GCAACCCTAGCAACATCATACCAGGGAAACGGGGATCTCGGTGGCAGGATGCCAGACAAGCACTGCCCCATGACAGCACAGCCGCTAAACGAGACTGTCAAAACAAGTGGGAATGTCTCTGCCCCAGTTTCCTGTAGCGTACATACAGTCAGCCACTTGGGGCTTATACCTACTGCCCTAACTCAGCATAGAGAGAGTTGCTGTAAGTAGAACTGCAGCAGGACTAGGCAAATGAAATGGAATTATTTGCATTGTACGAAATTGTTCCCTGTACCTTTAAAGTATGCATCTCTTCTAGGACCTGCCATATTTTTCTTTTTTCATGATTTCTAGAAAGTACATATTGGAAACAACTGCTTCCTTTTTTTTTTTTTTTAATATATTCCTAGAAATGTGCTCACCTCTGTTCAATACAGCCTGAAGAAATGGGGGATGTGTTCTGTGGAAATAATAGTAGGAGACACTGCAGTTAAAAGCTTTATTGTTAGTCAAACACAGGAGGTGGCAAAATAAGGAATGTAGGTCTGAAATGAAAATTTACTTTATCTGAACAACATTGTAGGGTTCTAGTTTCAATTTTAAGGGCAGCTTTCAGATTTAATGTGTTAAGCTTTCAGACATTTTTTTTTTTCCTTTTGCTGCCAGTCCTTTATGTCAACGGTCAAATAATCTTTCCATCCTTTTTGGTACTAGTGTCATTCACACTTTTCAAACTCTTCTGCTTTTAATACCAACACAAAGGAAGCAAATTGGAGTGTAATAAATGGATCCACCAAGGACTAAATATTGAGAAGGTGACATTTTCAGAAGGAAAGCACATTTTTGAGAGTGCACATCTCTTTTGATTAGGTAGCCCCTCCTTTCTGAGTTGTTAGCTTTTCTGTGGCATATACACATACAAATCATAGCAGTCCCTCCTAGCTCTGTGATGTCTCTGGAGACATGCAGGAGGAATCCAGAACTGCTGGTGACTCACCACTAGACTGGAACTACCAGGTAAGCAGGCATTTTTCGGAGGACTGGAGCTAGGACACCCATCACTTTCCGTGATTCATTTATTCCCTGAAACAGTGGGTAGCTGGCCCTAAACATGGTATAAACTGCTTTAAGGTATTAGCTGACAAAAGAACCTCAAATCTGAGTTATTTCTTACATAACCCCACTGAAGCCCCAACAAATGTGTCTAGTCTGACATTTTCTCTGTGTGCTCATGGTGTCTGTGCCATGAATTGTATTTGCTCAGGCTGCGTGTTTGACTTCTCTTCTGCCTGCCAATGGACACCTTCTAGGAGTAGTTTAATATTCCGAAGCTAAGCAGCATAAAATAACTGCATCATTCAGACAGGCTAGTCTGGCTCACATATTTTAATTCCTTTGCATGTGTTTCTTCTATACTCTGAGATGAAGAGTAGATGGGGACGCCCTGTGTACAGCACTGCTGTAGCCTGGGGCTACTTAAAAGTTCAAGTTTGGTTCCCAGGCAAAGCTAGATCACAGAACTAGGGCTGTGATGATGCTCAAATCAATAGCTAACTCTAATTCCTACTGTCATGAAAAAGCAAAGCAGCAAGGCCAGCTCAGGGAAATGTTGGGACCTAGCTGCATTCTCAACCCATGTCTCTGGATGACAGACTGGGACTCTGAGGGAGATATTTCTCACCTGTGACCCAATCCCAGAGTCCTCATTCCTTCAGCTCTCTATGGTGGCAGTCTGCCTTCTGGCTCTGGGTCCCACAGAGACTTTGCTATCCTATGCTAGAGTTAGACAGTTGTTTCTCCCTCTCCCCTTCCTGCTTTGTACCATCTCAAAAAGAATATACCACGTTTCCACTAGACACAATTAATAATAAAAAATAGAAGATCACTCCTGCATCAATTTTCACATTTCCACTAGACACAATTAATAAAAAAAAATAGAAGATCACTCCTGCATCAATTTTTAATATTTCCACTCATTCAGAATAAACATCAGCATAGATGTGTCTGTTTCTGGAGGAAGAGCATGGCTGATTAAAGACTTTAAATAGCTTTCTCATTGTTTGAGAAATCAATGCAGGGTGAAATTCTGAAAGGTACAGTTCATACCCAATAAACCTGTTAATCATGATTGGCAAGTTAGATGGTGTTTTAATCTTCATAATATCCACCCCAAGATTTTTGCGGCACTTCATTTTTTGGTTAATGCAATCAGAAACCTTTAAACACTTAGATAGCAGAAGCATTCACAGTGTTTGAACTAGTAATTGAAGACTGGAGAAATACGTGAAGAGAGACCAGGTTACCTGAAGAATGATTAACAAGTCTGTTGCAGTATGTCCACATATTATACTTGTGGATAAACAAGGAATTTTTACTTGAAATAATGCAGTGTTTGGCATTTGTAAGAGATTCTGAATGAGATCACAGAAGCATCTTTTTTTCATCTCAATTCACTGGAGGCAATATAACTTCCTTCAGTAGCTACCAAAGAAAATAAAGTGGTTAATACAGACTTTGTATTTTAATTAACTTGCACAGGAAGTTTTCCAAAGTGCAAAGGCTGGGTCTGCACGAGGACTGAATGAATACATCCACCCAATACCGTGTGTGCAGTCAGTCACTATATAAGCAAATGCAGCAATTCCATGTGCAGCCAGCATTTTCTTTCTCATTTGTGAATGCAAGTGTGCTGCTGTGACACTGCCTTATGGATTAAAGGCATCACCAATGCCTTTTTGACACCCAGGGATTAGATTTGTGAACTGTCATTAGGTATCTCTCTTTTTCTTTAATAAGCACAAACTTTATGTTTATCAGAGAAGATATTTTATTCTGACTTATAAAGAGCTTCTGTAAATTCAGGGCTCTCTGGTCATGAATTTATGAAATCATTTTAATGCCTGGCGTTTGTCTAATGCAACTGATCCTGCTTGTTCTGCCCATGTAGATTAGTACCTTGGTAGAAACGACACTGACACCCTTAATATTTTTTGCGGTTGGAGGAAGTCCAGCTCAGAATAGTCAAATTTCCAAGTCCTTCAAGACTCTGAAAATGGTGTAGCATCACTTAGTTTGCCTAGGAGATGTCAGGGACAACACATTCATAACAGTGCTCCAATCACAGCATCCACCAGCACTGCCAAAGAGCTTCCTAGGCTACTCTTACTGGGGAAAGTCCACAGACACATCCCTGTACTGCTCTCCAGGAACTGGTATGAATTCCCACCATGCCCCAGCTACCTACCTTCTCTAGAAACTTTTCCACAAATCCCTGCCTTGCTATGCTTTTAGTTATTTGTGCCTTTCGTGTACATATGGACTTCCTAATCAGCTCCACCAAAAGCTGTTCCTCGAACTGTGGCAACACCAGCATGTGAGTCACCATGCAGGGGTGATGCCCTGAAACCCCTATCAGCACTGTTTGAGCAATTCCTATGCTATAAACAAGGACTGCCAACTTCCCAGCTTTCAGCCACACATCTTCCACTAGCATGCTTTCTCTGAGCAAGTTATGTCTCCTTTGACCAGAAGTGTACTTCAAAATAGAAGAATAAAAACAGAAACTGCAAGAACTGCTTCCAAGCTCAGGCAGCCAAAGGGCACTCAAGAGAACTCATTATGGAGACACAAAGTAGTTAAAACTACCACAAGAACTTCAGTAAATTCAAGAAGAGCTTGAGACAGGTTTAACTAGATATCAAAAGTTTTGCCCAAAATAAGAAATGTTAACTGAGGCTTGTAACTTCATAAAAGTTAAAGGATTTTTTTTTTCCATGAAGTCCCCTTATTTTCAGACACCTGAGGAATCATCTGAACCCAATTTCTAAGCATACATTCTCTTCAGCCATTAGACAACATCCCTCAGTTTAGGCTCATCAGGGCTAAAATGACCACTGTTTATCTTTTTTCTCTAAATAACCATCCCTTTTGGGAATGCTGCATCTGTGAAGTCATTAACACAGTAACAAGTGTATAAGATGGATGAGCCAAGCCAGCATTATCCTTCTTACATGTTTATCTCCCTATATCAGATATAAGTAATATGGGTTTGTTTCTCCCATCAACAGAACAATGCTAAACAACATGGCACACCTCAGTCATCATCAGAAGAGTTGTTCTCAGCTGTCCATCTTCCAATGTGAAGTCTTAAGCCATAATCACATACATATTTATATACCAAAAAATCTGGGGCATGCAGTAGGATTTTTGAAAGTACAAAGGTAACTGATGACAGATTTTGTTCTGGATTCCTAGTTCATGAGTTCTGATGATACCTAAAACCTGAGGCACACATCTACACCTTTAGACACTCAGATACCTGCAAAAAATGTACATGGTTTTCCACATCAAGTAGCAGATTGACAGCATCGTATGATGAATGATACCACCCATTTGATTTTAAAATGGCTATAATGAATGCTGCGTATGTACATGTACCTCTGTATTTTTAAATGTTCCTCTGAGTCTAATCTTACATGTCCAAATCCCAGCTCACTGACTCACAGCAAGAGAAAGGTTAACATTTTCCACTTTCAACTTCTGTTTTCTTATAGATAATTTTAGAACTCTGGAAATATTTGATCCCAAAACTACACATACACCTCCCCAAACAGCCCAAGAATTATTTGGGTTTTTCATTGGACCCCAATGAATCTGAATTGCCTTATTAGTGCCTGCTGACAAGTCTGTAGTTGTATTCATCATATATGACCAACACTGTAATAATGTCTCTGTTCTGCACTTTCTCCTCTTACTCATTCATCTTTCCCTAAGCATTGATCAGAAGGTACATTTGATACCTATCAGTTTAAAGGAGACCAAATACATTCATTTGTGAATGCAAATGGAAGCTACAGCAGCTACATGCAAAACCCTTGAAGTGATCTGCCTGTTTTGGGCTACTTTCTGTGGCAGGGGTCATGGAAGTAGCAAGCTGGAAAAAAAAAAAAGATTTTAAAATGTCTCAGTGAAAATATTCTAGGGAGAAACAAACATCTGATAAATCTTCATGGTTTACTGAAAAGTTACTCCCCCCACCCTCTCCTGCTTGAGAAATGGAGCGGGTACATCCAAGGTGAAGGGGTAGAAAACTCAGTTTTCTGGCAGGAAAGGAGACTTCCAAGGCTGCAGGGCTCTCTTACCACTAAGGCTCAAAGCAGCAGGAGCCTGTGGATCTCAAGGAACTGACTTGCAACTGAGAGTTCTGACGAGGAATTAATATATTATGAGACTTTTAAAGTTAAATCTCAACTTTCTTAAGTAGGAAGAAATAGAGGAGTTTGAAAGAGGATCAGCAATGATTAAGCAGCATATGCAGCTGAAGAGACTTAATGCAGGGAGGCATAAGGGATATGAGGCTCCTGACTCCTGGCTGGGGAGCCCCCCTTGCATGCTAAACCCCGATCGCTATCTCTGCAGGGAAAGCTGAGGAAGGGACTCGAGATGTACAAAAGACTTCTCTGGTTCAAAGGTCTCCATAGGTGCTGGCTGAAGCTCAGTCCTCCCTGGACTTGGGAGTATTAAAGCCCAGTTTTTTGCATTGGAGGTAGGATGGTTTTCCTCCACTGATGAGGGTGATCAGCAGAGCTATTGCAGATAAGTTTCAACATTTTCAATGGGCAGTCTGAACACTGGTAGAAGGATACATGGTGCTAGTGGCTGTAAAGCATCTCAAGTTGGTCAAAGACTGTACTTATTATCTATCATTAGCATTCATTCCCTAAGTATATAACTAATATATTCATAACCTAATTCCATGACATTACACTGTTATTATTTCTTTCTAATACTTCATCTATGTAACACACATATCTGAAGATGTTAGTGACTGAGCACTGAGGACTGGGAGACCTTATGACTAATTTTTGAGCATCTTGTCCTCCAGCCCATTATTATAAAGTCAGAACTCTCTGTTAGATGACAAGAGTTTGGGAAAGAAACCCAAACCTCTGTGGCTGACAGGACTGAACATGCAACACCCAGACCAAAGTTTTTTCTATTTGTAGTTCCAGCATTGAGCTAGGCATTTTACTATAGCTAAAATATCTAAATGCAGATTCTTAAATAATAGATAAGGATTTCTATTCAGCAGACTATATGAATATTTGCAGACAGTTGTGCCAAAATCAGTTTCCCTGAAAGGAGAATAAATATGCACACACACCAGAATGGGACAGGAAGGATGGTCCAGCAATTAGGCCATCAGCCAAATGAGAGGCTTGTTTCTCAGTTCTGCCTCTTTCAAATTTAGTGAGTGACTCAAGGATGATGTTTCCTCCTCGTTTACCCTTGTCATAATGTTCTAGCTCACTTTCCCATTCTGTGCACAAGTTCTAGGAAAGCAGTCTAACGAGTGTGCCAACCTGCCTTCACACACATCATAAGTGCTCTGAACATCACATTTAAGATAGGGACTACCCAGAAGTGCATCTTCTTTCTCAGCATCACTGGGGGTTTGCTCAGTCATCCCTGCATTCTGTTGCAATAAGTCTTCCCTTCTCTATAGTGTCTGGGGTGGGGTAAGTCCTCAAGTACTGTGACTGAGACAAGTAGTCTTGAACTCAATGGCTCACTTACATCTTAGCTGACTTGGCTGAAAACTTATATAATCAATTTATAATGAAAACAAGGCTGGAAGCTGAACCACAGGACAGTGGTGGCTATCCTGGCAAAGTAACTACTTCTAGCTCAAAAATTCTTTGGAAAAAATGGGCATGCAACTTAATCATAAAGAATAATTGCAGTGCAGTAGCATTGGCAAGGAACCTACAAAACTGAAAGAATATTAATTTAATTTGCAGTCCTGGGTATCATTACATTCAACTTTGATGCCTAAAGCACAACCTAATTACACAGGTTTTTCAGATAGAGCCTTTTCATTTTATATGCTTTTGTCAATCCAAATCAATTTAGCACACTGCCTCCAGAGCCCTTGAAAACACAAAGGTTCTTACAGCCAGTTTCTGTGACAAGGGCTGAAAAACTCTAGTCGGGTTTCCTAAGC
Organism: Leptodon cayanensis; assembly: GCA_027564655.1. NCBI lineage: Eukaryota > Metazoa > Chordata > Aves > Accipitriformes > Accipitridae > Leptodon > Leptodon cayanensis. The sequence goes on along the minus strand of JANXJC010000220.1, from coordinate 4,962 downwards.
AGCAAATCCCCAGGAGCATTTTCGCACCAGTTTTAATAGCTTAGTCCATGACTGCTCGCTCAGTTCTCCCAGCTAAAATATTCTGCAGTTGCTTCCTTACCAAGTTAAGTGTAAAACATGAGATGTGTCACTTGGTCTACAGGAGGGGTTCCAACTTTCCTATGTCCAAGATAAAGAGAAGTTTGTTTATTTATTTTGTTGTCCCTCAACCGTGTGAAAGCCAGACTGATTGTCTATGTCCTCTCTGCCACAGTTCACACAGCAGCTCTGCCTGAGGCAGGTAAAAAGAGGCCAACTCTGCAGTCACTGCACCTGCATGGAAGAGATTTGCTCATTAACTTTCCCCCTTAGTAGATAGCTACCAGAAGGAACATAAATTAGCAGAAAGCTTTTTGAGTCTGACATGCTTTTAGTAGCTGGATTTTTCTGTTGTCAGCAGAAGAGCTCTGTGGTGATGTCTGCCAGCAGCACCGTAAGCTGGAGCACGGCCAGGGTTTCTGCCATAAACCTCAGAGGTATATTCACCCTTATGTAATAACACTTATCACAAAGGATCCCAAGGTGCTTTGAAACTGCACAAGATATATTCAGGGAGTGATTCATCAAAAGGGCTTCTCCATGGCACAGCTGTCCCTACACGCTTGCTGTCTACTTCTGGGGTCTTAGATAGCAGCATCTTCCACTCAGCTTTTTAAAGCATGGGGTGGGTGGTGTCTGTGCTCAACTAACTCCTGTCTGTTGGGTTTGTTGTATTTAAAATAGAAATGGGAAACAACAGTAATACTGAGCATCATCTTGGCTCAGTTCCTTGCAAGTGCTTATTTACAACACAAACATACATGCTTGCCACTTTTTTAAGACCAACCTGGTACAATCCCCTGAGCTGCTGAAATCTGATGAAACCATCACTGAAAGTTCTTCAGGACCTGAGTGTGGTTCCCATGTTCTGCAAAGGTCTGAGCTACCAAAATTCTCCTAGATCTGAGGCAGCTCAGATTACTGCCTCTTTCTGAGCATTTCTGTGACAACTTGTGGTTGACAGTACGTATGCAGATCTAAATATTACCTTAAGGCCTTGAAATAACTTGTATGAACACTGCCTCCATCTCTCCCTTCTGCTGCAAATAGTTAAACTGTATCAAGTAATTTGCAAATTATTTCTTGTTCCTGCTTGGAATGGGTAATAACAGCTATCTTCATTTTGTGATTATTCAGAATAAGGGATAGAAGAGAGATCATACAATTGCAAGGGTGGGAGAAGCTTCATTAAAACTGGTATCCATAAATGCTGAGAACAGTGAAACAAGATTATAAAACTATTGAATAACATTGGGGTTTTTTTACTCAGAACAGGAAATTACTGCCATAGACATTACCAAACTAATGAACAATCTGATGCACTTTAAGATAAAATCCAGTAAATGTGAATCGTGGAAAAAAAAAAATATGTATAAAAATAACAAACCAGCAGGACATGCCTCCCTAGGACTGAGGGAAAGCTACACAGGCACAAATAGCAAGACAAAGAGACTTCTAGTCTCAACCCGTATCCTAATCTCATCCTAGAAAGAAGGAAGCGATACCCAAAGGATAAAAAACAGTAAGAATTATAATTTATAATTAGTTTAAATATATCAGGAATATTGCATCAACTGAAGTAATTACAGGTAGATTAAAAGCCTGTTGGCATTCCATTGGGATTCTCTTGTGGACTTGATGATCTCAAGGTCTCAGGGTCTTAAAACTACAAAATCACCATATCACAACAATACACTAAACAAAAAGAGAAAGCTGTGTCCTTCCACTGCATAATAGAAAGAAAAAGGTAAATGCTCCTTATTAAAAAAATCAATCCAATATGCCATTTGAAGGGAAGTTCTGTCCTGTGAGCTCTAGCATTGGTGTTGATGGATGGCCATTTGTTGTTGGCTAGAATTAGGGAAATACCATTACCAGGCATCCAGGTTTAAATTTATGACAATGAATTAAACTACAAGAAGAAAACTAGTATTAAGTGAACAGACACATTTATTTACAATATAAAATTTCAAATCATATCACCAGAGAACAGAACCAACTTAAAAAGCTGGTATTAAAGCCAGAACAAGAATTAGCACAGAACAGAATTCTTGGTGGTTTCTCCTGCCAGTAGCTTAAGAAAAAACTGTAAGAGTCCAAGATGATTTGAGATGTGTAATTTCTTTGTCATTCAGAATTGCAGCAGGACAATCACAACCCTAAAAAATGCTCTAGCAAATTATCTCAGAAAACAATATTTTAAATGTTTGAAGCTTTCTATTTCCAGAAAATTTATGACATGAGATGCTTAAATTTCAGAACGAAGCCAATTCAAAACTAGAACACTGATTCTTTTTGAAGCTTGCTTTCCTAAGAAGTAATACTTATGCACCTGTTCTGTCTATTTGCTCATCCGTGTAGAAGACAGAAGGGCAGATTCCTGGTCTTTTGTATAAGAGGTATTTAAAAGGTATTGTAAGACAAAATGAAAATTTGTATTTCCTAAAGTGACTTTCGCAAAATGAAAAATGAACAAAATCCGATGCTTTCTGCAAAAACTCAGCCTGGTGAACCAGTGCCTTCTGATAAAAATTTTTGATTTATAAATAAAATTAGTTCTTTGTGCCGCATGCAATTTCGACAAAGTTTGTTGCTAGTAGATATGTTGTAGAATAAAATAAATTTGTTTCACATAAATGTTCATAACCTACACTGAATAAGATTTGACTCCACTACCCTAAACCAGGAAATAAAAGATATCTGAAAAAGATGTCATAAACCCACTCAAATATAGAATATACTGACCAGTAAAACACCTTGCAAAACATATATGACATCTAAAGTCTCCAAGGCAAAAGCATGGCACACAGAGATTAAAAAGCGGTGCTGAGTGGTGGAAATTGTAGATTTTAAATAAAGTATTCCTTTGGCTCAAATTTTTATAAAGGTCATACATTATCAGTATCATTCACATACATAGTAAAGGACAACCCACTGCCCCAAAAAGTGATGCCTAAGCAAACGGAATGGAAACAGATGATGGAGGAAAAGGAGTAACACTAGGATGAACTAAATAAGACCATGTAGGACAGATGTCCCCTGAATAAAACTAAGAGGCAAGGCTATTTTCTTGCCAGTCAATTTGAGTTCACTGAGCCCTTGAGACTGATGTGAAATGTGTGATCAGCAGCATAAGGGTCAGATTTCCACAACGCATGTAATGGCAGGTATTGAGAGTGCCATCAATCAGAAGAGCACATTTCCGTAGGTGTACTTGGCAAGAACGGAGGCAGCAGGTCTCGTCCTCCACTGCTCTGCCTGGAAGGGAGCAGAGGGTGCATCACTTTGGTCCAGAGCCGCTTCAGGCCAGAGCTACTTCCCCAGCGCAGCTCCTCTCCGCTGGGTCATCAGTTACACAGTCAGCTCTCACTACCGGTTTCATATTCTGGTCGCATGAAAGAAACACTAAAAAAAAAAAGAGAGAGAGAAAGTAGTTTTAAAACTACACAAATTTTCAAGCAAGGCCAAGGCCAGGTGCAGTATTTGATATTACTCTTACCTACCTACCCCCTTTACTTGCTCATTTTCCAGCTTACAATATCGCCTTAAGGAATATGCAGTAAACTAAGCAAGACATGAAGCACTCCATGTTTTGATAACATCTCTACAAAGTCTTAAGGAGTTGCTTAAATCAGCAGAAAACACAGCTGTAATAACATGAGAACTTCACAATTATCCCAACTATCCTTTGCAGTCCCCCCATACAAGTACTTTTAAAAGGGTTGATTTCACTCAACTCTATGTTCCTACATTATTCCAGAAGCCTGAGTCCACAATTTTGGAATCTATCACTACGGTGGTGCAAATTAGCTACATAAAACAATGAAGAATTATGGGAGTCACGTTTTTCTCAACACAGAAGCGAGACAGTCAGCACAACAGGGAGATTTGCAAGAGAAAGTGTTGCTTTTTCATTCTTGTCTTTGACTCAGCATCAGCTGTAGCTTCTAGTGCAGCAGCTGGCCTGGCTACAAGCAATTCAGAGAAGCAATGTGCTTCTGTCCAGATGCAAAGAACATACATTTTCCAGCTAGGATTCATGTAAATGTGTGTATTTTTCTGCTGTTACCCAGTGAGAGTTCTTCACTAGCTGAGCACCATTTCAAGTAAGCCTACGTCACTTTATTATAGCAGTCAGTTTGCTTCATACCATAAACAAAGAAAGCCTATTTAAGAACACACACAGCCAGTGTGGCCACTTGCTATTGGTTGCAGAGCATTCACAGGATCTCTGGTGTTGGAGGTAACAAAAAGCTGCTTCACCTTTGACCTGATTGATATCCAAGAAGGTATTTCACAGCTGTGAGCAGTGTGATAGCTAAGTAATCATACCATCAGCACTGAACTTGTTAGCAAGAGAAAATCCTTGTGTACAAAAGGCCCCATATGGCTAAGTGTGTATTTTTCAAAGAGAAAATAATGAAGCTGTCTCTTTCATTACACATTAATGGCTTCTTTATTCTCTGCAGGAAAATAATCAGCCACTGAAGAGAGAATATGGAATGAGATTCATGTGTCAGTTAGTTGCAGATTTATTTTCAGGGCTTAGTTCTTGTCTGGGGATTTTCATGTTCAGAAATCTGCCTCCTAAAAATAGTATTTTGTTAAGGATTTGACACTTTGAACTATAACAGGAAATATAATATTAGAATAAATGTATGACCGGCTGAAAGCAATTCTGAATATCCAGATATCACGGACTGACTCCAGATTTGGAACCCACCCCCACTGAGGTCAAAGTAGCAGCCTGTACGTGCAATCAGAGATACGCTAAGGAAACAGTTTGGATTTTAACTGCCTTTCAAAAGAAAAGCATTTGATTTGGAGTCTTTTAGGAGACTTTTCTTATTAAGCTAACCACATATTATTTATATTGTTTACAAT
>JANXJC010000219.1:0-12002 GCA_027564655.1 Leptodon cayanensis | reverse complement strand
ATAAAAATCTGGAGTGACTGATTATGTCATTACATATTAATTCAAGCTCAAGAAATTACTTATAGTAAAATTGGACATTTGGAGTCTATCCATGCTCTCCCTTTCAATAAGTCAAAACCCCAAATGTTTGTTGGTAGCTGTCCCAATATCATTATAGTTTCTGTCGCAGTCTCTTCTCCTGGCAGCCAACACTTGACCCGGGCAGTTGCCTGGGGCTGAGAGTTTCCAGAAACACCTGTTACTGAAATTTGTTTTTTGTCAGCGACTGTGCAATTATGATTGGCAACATCCATTTGGAGTACTGACACCTGAGGACGTGTATCTAGTAAAAATGTGACTGGGGTCTTAAAGGGGCCTTGGGAAAAGGTAATTAAAAGGTTCCCTTTATTGCTTTCTGTGAGCCTTCTCAAATGGTCCCACTGGCCATCCCCTGGCTCACTTGTTGGGGATGGCAGAGGGAGTTTCTTGACTCATGGATGTCCAAATCAATCAATTTAGCCTCCCGAGGAGCAGGCAGCATTATGTTTCTGGGTTCATCAGCTGGGGGAGAGGAGTCTTTGAAGTTTGAGGGAGATAGGGCCCCTTTTATTTTGTCCCAGCCTTTCACAAGATCTTCAAGGTTGGGAGTGGGCAACCTGTTCATCACCTCCCTGGGGATTCCCTTTGAGATACGCTCCATCCACAGTGCATATCTTTTATTACTGGAAGGACGTGTAGGTCTGCCTGGAGGAGGGGATCAAGAACTGTGTGTGGACCTGGCTTTTGTTTTTCCATTCCCTTCCACCCTCCTAAGGTCTGCTTTGGATTTTGTCTCTCCCTGAGTGGTGAACCCCATTCGTCTCCCACAATTAATCAACCCCTGTGCTACTTGTCCCCATGTCATCTCTGGTGGACCTCCCCTTCTTCAGGGTTGGGGTGCTCTTAAGCGATCTTGTAATTGCACCACATATAATTTCAAAGCATCCAGCAATCCCCTTATAAGAGGATGCAACCTTTCGGGGTCTGCCACATATTGCATGGGAGAGGGCTGTTGCAGAACCAGGAATCAATCATGCATCAAGTGGAGACACACAGCTTTTTGTACGCTCTCTAAAATGTGACCCACTGTAGCCGTTTTGAGAAGGGGTTTCCTGTCTCCACAGGGTCCAATCCACCTGCCCAATATGCTGCTCTTTGGGTCAGGGACCACGGCTCTCTATTGTCATTTGCAGTTAGGAAAACCCCCAGACCCCAACATCCTCTTGCCTCATCCTCACCTAGGAGGATGCAGCCGCCCCTGGTAAGGGATACTCTCCACACATATTCAGTTTCTGTTTCCGAGGATCCCCAGGGAATATTTTTCCTGAATTTTGGCCAAATTGGTGGGGGAATAGGGGATGATGCAGGTGGTAAGTTGTTGGGTTCCTCCTTGACCACCATCCACAGTCTCGGTATTAATCAAGGGTCTCATCACAGCTTCCCCTATCCCAAGAGAAAATATTTCCCTTATAAGTCCTAGGTCTTCAAAAGGGTATGATTTCAATTCCTTATCCCTGTCAGAGTCAGCACCCACATTTTCTACAATCATCTGGGAGTGAGTTCCATCTAATTGCTCTCTTAATACCCTTTCCGGCTCCAGAGCCTCGAAGTGGTATGTAGTCTCTGGTTAGCCGCTTGCTCAGTGGCAAGTTGGTCAGAGAACCTCCTTGTCTCATTTTCCAATCGCTCCTGCAAAGCCTTCACTGACTCTTGAAGGGATTTTATCGTCTCCCCTTCTCCTTCTCAGGCCATGCATTTGTCCTGTTGTGGTGACGCTAAGCAGCTCTTAAAACTGCACAAACCAATGCCTTCCCTTTTCCTTGCTTCACCCTTCATTCTTTAGCCAAAACGAAAATTCCATCCACTATTGTGGATCATGCCAATTGTTATGGGTCCAAGTCATAGCAGGGGGAGATGGCTGGGCATTGTAGCCATCTAATCTCTCCAGGAGAGGGGTGCAGTCTATGGTCTGACCTCCCAGAGAGGCTATAATGAACACACAATAACAGGGATCACAACCCTTTATTAAGTCCTCTGAGGACTATCTCTACAGTTGAACATCTCAGGGAGACTGTAATGAAATCAGATCCTTTTTATTAAGTCCTCTGAGTACTATCTCCCCTTGTGTATGACTCCTCTCAGAGAGGGACCACAGTAAAGACCTAGTCTCAATGATCACTTTAGCAAAACAGAGGGAATTCTGCCGACTACACCAAAAAAATGTCACGACCCAGGCTAGACAGACCAGGGAGGGGTCCTGGTGAATTCAGAATTCCCTGAGCCTAAATTAAGGTGAAACAACACCACAAAATCAGTTAAAACATTTTATTCACAGCAGAAACAAACTGAACTTGGAAGGCGTTAACAGCAGGTGCCGGGGATTCTTTCAACAGGAACTGGCATGGAGCGACCTCAGTGAACCGTGTAACCTGCAGTAACCATATACATCGATTCAGGGAAGAAGGAGATCCCTCCTGTTGGGTCACGAGGTTCAGAGCAGACCCCCTTGCCTTCTAGACTCCTCCTCAGAGAAGGGCACAGGGGTGGCTGGATCCACTCCTAGTCCCACACTTGGTCAATGGTTTTATGTCTAAAGGGATGGGGTGTGGGGATTGTGGAAAACGACAGAGAAAGAGAGAGTGAGACAGAGAGAGGAAGAGAGAAAGACTTCACCAGTCCTGGGTCCAGCGTTGGTCCCACCAGCCGAGGGGTCCAGTTCTGGATGGGGGGCACGTATGGGGCTTCAGTTTGTGTCCTTTTATCATCTCCTTGCCCCTCCTTCAGTTGAGCACTCGAACTCATTAGGCTAATTAGGTGTAACCTTCAGGGAAATGGGTCGGTGGGCTTGGGGGTCATTTGGGAAGTAACTTCTCCTTCCCTGCAGACATGACCACTGTTTGATCTTTGGCCATGCGTGGTAAACTGCCCCGCTCAGCATATCAGAACAGGGAACTGCACACCCTCCGGCCTGCCCTCCCCTTCCTGTTGCTGATGTCCTGTGCTGATCGGAGTATTTTCACCTGTGGTTCCTTGCTAGGCAGGGTTCATTTTTACACAAAGTTCGTCGTTAAGCAGAACTTGCCCCACCACAATGTTTGAGACATTAAGTCTTTCAGTCGCTCCCAACTGCCAACTAGCTGGGCTCAACAAAGAAGGTCCCATTGTAGAGCAGAGGCAATAGCATTAACCTGGAGAGGTGCAGAGAGAGAATTGCTTCATGGTGGATGAATACTCAGCATATAAGGTCAACTTGTAATAAATCACAGAGAGCAAACCAGGCAAGTCAGGCTTCAATGCTCCTCCATTCCTCTGCTTTCCAGCATTGTTACCTGCAAAGATAAGGTCACCAGTAAACTATTGGCCTTGGTTTTTAAAATTAACAAGTCATCCTACGGTGCATCAGTTTTTAATGTTGAACTGTGGGTGCTTTAATGAAACTCGATTTCTATGAAGTGATCGCATTTCACTTACTGAGAGCCAGGAGTTTCATGGTATTTAAAACTGGGCACCAAAATGAAGAGTCACTTTAGAAAATATAGACCTAACTGGTCAAGTATTCAACTTGGCAAGCTGAAGAATACTTAGATAGCTAAACACTTGCCTGGTTTTTCCAACTATATAAGTTAGCCTATTGGCAAATAATACCTTTATTTATGAGCCTTCTTTCAGCTCAGGAAAGCATTTAAACTTTTATCTAGGATTAAGGTCAACTCCATTAAAGTTAATAAGCTAAAAAATCACAAAGACATGTACTAAAGTGCTACATCTACTTGAGCTGTGCTGCTGTGCCATTACCTTCAGCTTTAAATATGGGGAACACAGCCACTCGCTGAATAGGGAAACTGCAGATGTTCTCTGTGTATTACTGTTTGATCCTCCAACAACATGACCCACCAAAAAAGCAGGAGTACACACAAAGATCTAAAAAGGGGAAAAAGAACTGGCTTATTAAGTCTTCAAAGTTTTTTTAATGTAATTTTAAACCACAAAAGAATTTAAGATTAGGGAGCTCTTTATATGTCTAACTACCAAGTACTACTATAAAAATGAAGCAGAAAATGGCTTGAAGATGCTTCCAAAATATTGGTCTATGCTTAAACACAAACTGACGTGATTTTAGCATACTGCCCAGGACTGTACTGGAATGTTTTGTTTCACAGCTTTTCAGAAAAATCTTTCCACAGGGGAACAAGAGAACTGAATGCTCCATCTCCAATAGATTGTAAGCTGAGCAGCTGGAATGCATGGGGGCCCTGTGACCCCTGCACCTATCAAAGGGTAAGCTACAGTTGGAAGTCTTTGGTCCAAAGCCACAACCAAAGGGACATCATCTGTTGCTTTCTGGTTATGGGATAATATCAGATTGCAACTCTTAATATTGTATGTTCATGACTTGATCATTTCAGAACTGAATCCATAAGAGTAAGAGAAGACTACACCCAGATGACCAAAACTGGTCAAGTGTTCTCATCCGAAATGTTTTGTTGATAGAAGTTATGTATTTTGGCCATGTGGATCTTTCTGTTAAGAACATTACTTTTCAATACATTTTCCCTTCTTAAATAAAATGCAATTTTTTTTTTCAAAAGCAGATTTTTATTTTCTTAGGGGAGTTCTTCTTATGAGACTTCAAGAAAATGAAAGACTTGAAAGCATACAAAATATATATGATGCATTTCCTCTCTGGATTGAGAACAGTGAAATAAACTACATATTGAAAAATAAGCATCTCTACATACTTGCTAAGACATTATTATTAATTCAGTGTTCCTGTACACTTTTATACCATGACCTGTGCCTATGCATTTTCAACAAAAAAAATTACCAAAGATGCTTCATTTTGAAAAGTTCTAAGTTAAGCTGGAAATCCTTCAGTTCTGGTAATTCTCTCTTCTCTCTAAGCAATGTTAATAGTGTTATTTATCCTTCAAGTTTCGCTCTAGACGTATTGAAAGATTTGGACAGTTTGATGGAAGACCATGCCTGGAGACCTTAGGAGATACACAAAGCTGTAAAACCAGCCAAGTATGTCCTGAAGAATCAGAACAAGACTGTGGTACTGACTTTGAATGCAATTCTGGTAGGTTTTGTTTTCATACCATAGCGAGTTATGCAGTAACTCAGGAAACCACATTTGCTTAGTTCTGTGAAGTTAAATCAGTTTCCATTGAAGACTAAATACATACACAAAAAGAGAGATACGCTTCAGTGCTTTTCTAGTTGGGGATCATTTCCTCAAGCAGCACCTTATTGCTACGGTTTAAAGAGAGTCTCCAGTGTGTAGACAGGTGATTTGCAAAGCCACGACACTAAAACCACACCATGAACAATGCTTGAGAATGGGTACATTCTTCTCACCTTCCATTACAATTTACATCTAGTTTAAATTCTTCTCCTGTAATTTCTACTCCACAGTTAAAAGTTGACCATACTATGAGTGTCCTTTCTCCTAGCATAACTGCTCCACCTGCTACAGAATCACTGCGTTATGAAAAATCATTGGATAAAACTAGGACAGAAGGAACTTTAACAAAATGGATAGGGAGTTTTACTGACCGAAGTGGTATGTATGATAGATGCTAGCTGGAGACCAGAATGCCTCTAGATCCAAAGTAAGATTTAAATTTTTAAAGTGATACATGCATGGCATATAAATGAACGTAATGTTCAAGATTCATTGTAAATCAAAATAAAATAGGAAAATTTCATGGTAATAAAACTAGTCAAAACAGAAAAGGAAAGACAGTAAGTGAATTTTGAGTCCCAAGCCATTGTCAGTATTATCTTTATCTCCAATACTGTGATGTGCAAGTAGAGAAAGAAAAATTTAAAAGTATGTGTTTAACTACTAGTTCACAGACATTGTGTGGCACTTACAGGTGAGGCAGTTGATACCAACAAGTGTTGTTTTATTATGCTAGGGCTAAATTTACCCAAAATCTTTAACTCCTGTAGAAAAAAATCAGTCTTTGTAAAACCTGTGATATGCAACCTCATGAGAATTATTACTTCACTGTTGCTTTAGAACACAAATCGCTATAGTTTTGGACTCTAGAGTGTCCAAATAATATAGTCCAATGCAACAATTTAAACAATTTAAAATAATTCTTTGTTGATATTGAATTAATATTTTCCTGTATTCTCTTAATACAAGTTTAAAAAAAACCCAACACTAATAATCAAAGATTAATATAGAAAAAATCACAGGGAGTAACAAATTTCTGCAAATGACAGTAGTTCTCCTGTCGCTTACTTCTCTTAGCCATCCTAGTAAACTCATAAATAAATATAGTAGTGTTGGGTTTTTTCATTTGAACGAGGCAGGGTGTAGGACTTGAGTTGCTCGTGACGATAATAGAACCATACGAAGAGGAAGATCTCAATAACGAGTAGCTGGAGGTGTCATTTAAAGTCCATCTTGGAAAAAAAAAAGCATTCATTCAACGTTTTATTCTTTGATTAGGTCGATGTATAAAGCGACGACTTGTGTGTAACGCAGATAATGACTGTGGAGACTTTTCTGATGAAGATAACTGTGAATCCAACCCGCGATCACCATGCCATAACCATGATATTGATGTGTCTGAAATTGGCAGGACTGCAGGGCAAGGGTATGTAATGAATGAAAAAGTACTACTGGGCCTTGTGAAGAGTCCAGGACTGTCTCCAAAGCCAGCTGAAAGCACTGGGGCAAACTGACATTCCCGAAAGTGGAATCTGAACTGTGTTCACATTTATATTCAGAAATGCTATGTAGCTTTTGGAAGAACACCTAACTACTGTTTTATTTTGCATATTTGCAGAGGATAAAATATTTCTACAGACAGTGTAAATCAATTATTATGTTAATACACAGAATCATGAATGAATTACATGAATATACTTACAATATTTATTATTTAAATCTAAAGCTTATAGATATGTTTCAAGTGATATTTCATAACGAATCAGTCATTCCCAATTACTTTACTAACAAGCCTGTCTAAAAGGGAGAAAACATATCTTGATTATTTATACAATGGGATGACTTACTGTACCACTCTGTCTGCAGCTTTTTTCCAGTATGGCATTCTCCACTTCCCAGATCTTCGTTGTTCACAGGAGTTTTCCTCACTAATCTAAGTCAAAAATTAATCTTTCTATCTCATACCCTGCTGGATTTCTTTCTTTTCAAACAATAAGAATTTATGACACATTGTTTATCTACAAATCGAGTTAGAAGGCAGCTATCCAAACTGGAACAAATGAAAATAAAAGTATACTAGAGCACCACCTTGTGTTTAAATAAAAAGGATACATCTTTTTCATTTAATTTTGATAATAGTATTACTGCACAAGAGCAAAAATGCTCCTCTTGTAGCATGGGGAAGTAAGCCAGGTACTTAGGCATTTTTAGAAGTAGCTTCTTTATTATTTCTATTATAATCCATTACTAAAATCTTCCATGAGAAAATGTACAGATGTGCAGTAGTGATGCTGACGACTTTGATGAATTGATAACCACTTTCTGCACTGAGATAGGTGGATGGACATGTATCAGACATAAATATTGGAAATGCTGAAAAAGTTCAAATCTTTGAAACAAACACAGGAAGGCAAAAAAGGGATATAGAATCTTCCAAGGAGCAGTTATTTTTCAAAGTATCTCTTGTACATTTGTACATAGATGCATAGAGCTATGCAGCCGATATGCCCTTTTCTGGATTTGTAGTGGCTCAGTTTTCCTCTCCTCTGCTCCAGAGAATTCTATTACTCCACCAGATCACACCCTGGTAGAAAGACAATGCTAGGAGTAGCTGTATATTCCTTCTACAGATTTGATGGATCTTGTACACACTTGATAACAAAGTTCCTACCAGCAAACAAAATAATACAAGATATGAAAAAAAACAGGTTAAATGTAGCTGTTGAGATGTGACCTTCAAACCTATAAGGAATGCTTCCTCACAGATACATTGGACAAGAAGAAATTTTTTTTACCCCCTTTTATTCCTAAAGTTCTCACTGTGTTTGATGTTTAGTATCTACTTTTATTTGTTTATTTCTCATACATGGCCCTTAAAGTGCTTTACAAAAGATATATGGTTATCTCTGTTACACAGATAAGAAGACTACAAGAGATGAGGCATGCTCATGCTGCTGTGGATGAAGCAAGATTCAGTTCCACAGCTATAATCTCCATCTCTTGCAGAATCTGACTTTTCCAGTCATAACATCATTGTCTACAGGCTATGGGTGCTGACACTTCCTTTCCTGAAGTGTAATATCTCCTGTATTTCTCTTGTAGAATCAACATTCTAGGGATGCAGCCAATGGCCAGCCCATTTGACAATGACTTTTTCAATGGTCTTTGTGAAAGGGTGCGTGATGGAAACACGCGGACGTACTACCGCAAGCCATGGAACGTGGGTGTTCTCACTTACGATGTAAGTCTAAGTCCTTCTGTGCAAACTAGGATGTGTTTAACTGAATGATGAATCCTGACATCCTCTTGGAAGACTCTGCATATCTCTTGAGTCAGGCAGCAGCAGTTTTTTAGCATCTAGGTTTTGAAGAAGTCCAGAGGGAAACAGGCTATGTTATCATTTGCTTTAGCAGTTAAGCTCAGTTGTGCCAGATAAATTCCCAAATGTTCACTGCTGCACCTGTGCCCAGTAAATGAAACTATCTTTCTGGAATGTTTACAATGTGAGTGGATGAGATGAACAGGAGAAGTACAGAAAGGAATATGATACCTAACTTTTACTGAGTAGAGCAGCAATCAAGCTACTTTCTCAAGGACACACAAAAGACACTGATAAAAAGGCAGGAATATTATTATGGTACTCTGGTCCTGCTTGGGCTTTCTAATGAGTGATGACCTTCTCTGTCCCACTGAAAAAAAAAATCTTATAGGCTTTTGAGATTCAGTCTGTGTCTGCTGGTGAGGTTTAAACACCAAAAATGTTGATGATCTTAGAAACATCAATGTCAGATGCCTTTCAGAAGTCAAAGCAGTATTTTGCTTACCAAATGCTTTGCCTGCCACTGTAAGTAGGAACTCCATAGAACAACGACAGTTTAAACCAGATCCTGCCCAAAATGAGTATATCTGACCCAGAGATCATTGTTCATTTTTTATTTTGATGCATAACCATTTTCAGTTACTAGAACTCTTATATTCTGCTAAAGTATACAAAAATAAACAACACCGAAATAGGTATTCTGAATTAGCTATTGTCTACTATAAGAAAAGAAAGCAAAATCATAATTTTGATTCATTTCAGATGTCAGAACCTATTAGCAAATCTTGTTTGCATTCTAGGAAGGAGATGGAGACTACTGCTCCTTACATGTAAAGGAACTGTTGACACACATAAATTGACAATGTTACATGCTGAAATTTAACACTCAATGAAGTATGGACTCTGAAGTTTTCTGTTTAGTTTTGAATAACTGAGCTGATCCAGATGAGGCGATTTGGGGAAGGGGTAGTATTTCCACTTATTTTCTTTTAAAAGAAAAAAGAGCTGTAAGAAAATGTATTGCTAAGCTTTGTAAAACATACCATTTAAAAGCGTTGTGTAGATTTTTCTATTACTGCCTGTTTTGTTTTCTCATACAACCTTTTCATTATCTTTTCTAAGACAAAAGCAGACAAAACCTTCACATCTGTGTTCTACCATGACCGTGTAAAAATGTTACGGGAGGTTTACATAGAAAAACAAAAACACTTTAATGCTGACTTGTCTCTGAAATACACACCTACTGAAGGAAGTAACAAAAATGGTTCAGAACAAAATTTCAAGTATCACTACAGCAAGAATTCAAGTTTAAGTTCTATCCTGAAAAGCTCCACAGAAAGGGTAAGTTTAATCAAGCTAAAGAGTTTAATGTAACTATTTTACAAACAGTAAAATTTACACAGTGTTAGAATAACACAATATTAATTTTTCTAAGTATTCAAGTTGCCTGCTGCTTTTCTGTCATTTATTCACAAAAAAAAAGAAATACTGGCAATACTAGGGTTAAGATTTCAGACGTGGCCGAAGAGTAACCAACTGTAGATTCATTTTCCCACTGTTTACCCTTGACTAGCAACCACCCTCATCTTCAACATGGGCTTGATTGGGAGGAAGGGCCAAAGATCTCTGATCTTATCTTGATTAGAGAGCAGCTCTGATCTAGTGCAGTGTGGGCAAATTAGGTCAAGTCCTGGGATAAAAATTGCCACTGACCAGTCCCACGCTAGGTAAAGACAAAATAGATGTGTAGAATAATCACTGAAAGGTCAGATCTCAGCCATTCAGGTCTATCTGTACTAATAAACTACCCTGGGCTAAGAGGCATGGGCATTAGCACTGGCACACGATAATCCATAGTTTTACTAGCACACTGCCATGATTTTGGTATGTGCCAACTCTCATGTTCTCATAAGCAATGCCCATCCTGTGGTCCCCTGCAGCATGTTTGAAGGGAATGTTCCCAGTAGACAGTCTGGAGAAAGCAAGCCTATTTTGGAATTGCACACAAGCCATACCTCTCTACCTGTCCTTTGAGACAGAGGAAAGGCCCTATCCCATTTTATTTACTAGTAAAGAAGTAGCCTTAGCATCTAATGATGTCAAAGAAAGACCACAAAAAGTGATACTAGACATGCTAGACACTGTGGCCTAATCCAGCAGCTGGGTGCTAGTGGAATTAACCACCCAGGTCATATACCCTTTCCCACCATATACACCAAAGTCTGTGATAGTGACATGCCATCATGTACATGGTACATCAACTCCATACTGCTGAAATGCACCACGTGCAAAGAAGAATAGATCTGCCTCAACTAATTAAATCTTTCAAGTTTCTTGTCAGCCTTGTTGTCCAGGACCCCTTCAGAGCTCTGGAGATCAAATGGATATTAAGGAAAACTAAGATAACTTTTATAACTGATTAATTAAAATAATGCTGAAGAGAAAGTTCTGTACTATGAAGAGAAGCTGACATACAGCACTGACTTTGTATCAGTATGAGTTTTCTTGGGATGGAAACAGACTATTTAAATCTCAAAGCATTTATCTCCACAGACCTAAAAGATCAAGTCCTGTAACTCAGGGTGTCTTACAGGCTGCTCATAGTCTAGTGGCTTGTGATAGGGGTTTTGGCCTCAAATTCTTGCTTGGAAATCAGTTCAGAAAATTAGTTGTGATCTGTCACTGGTAGAGGTCTATCACCATAAACTCACATTGCTGCAGTGGCAGTTGCTGGTCGACAACCCTCCAGGGCTCACCTGAAAGTTAAAGCCAGGAGAAGCCAGGAGGGTAAGGGATTTTGCACATGCTGGATGGTGGGAATATTTCCACCTACAAAAACTTCCTCACAGAGATTTAGATGCCTGAAGATTTCTGCCAGTCCTAAGCAGCATCCGAGTCAGCAGTTTAAGATTCTTTAAATAGTGCCAAGTAATGTGATGGTCAGTTGCAAAATCCCTTTTACGTACCTCCTATTAGGCACTACTGTTAAGGGAGTCACATAAGTACTGCAGATAATAATGGGGTTTGGAAGGCATGTGTTTGCTTAGAGTCTTAAGTGCAACTATTTCACAAGATGTCATGTGTTACGGGCAGCAGCTAGGTCCTAGATTAGATTATGATATAAAACCATCTGCAGTGTACTTTATGAAAATATCAGTCGCTAAACATAGAGTTAGTATGTCTGTATGGGTCAAAGGCCTCAAAGGAATTTTTTCCTGATTAATTTTCATTGTACAATGTTATTTTGTTTTTTTTGGTTTTGATTGGAGCTGTGTTGTTCCTTCTGACAGTCTAATAACAGAGAAGTGATCCAATAAAAGAGAGAACTTAGTTCTGCTCTGACTATAAACAAGGACAAAACTCCAGCTGACCTCACTGGGCAGCTTCTGTTATCTAACAAGCCATATGGAATTACTTTTCAATGTTAGGAAGGTCAGAAAGGCACTTTCAGTAGATATTGTACTTAAAGAGAAGACCTTG
>JANXJC010000218.1:0-12069 GCA_027564655.1 Leptodon cayanensis | reverse complement strand
TAGTTGTTCGGGAGTGAACTTCCAAGCCATTGGAGGTGAGAAGTTCTCTAGATACCTGCCCATATCCTCCCACATGCTGTGCCACCCATGAATATCCAGCTTTGGGGCAGATCTCTGGGTGGTACTCTTAAAGAACCCTTTTGTAGCCCTAAACAAGACCTGAAACATATTCAGGGGACATAGCACTAACAGCACACTGGCTTGCGCATGCTAAGGATATTCAAAATTCTCAAAAGCTTTTTTGAGAGTTACTCAAAAGTTTTGAGAATTACTCAAAAGTTGTAATTAGCCGGAAGGAGAGAAGGGAGGTGAACCGATGGGGGGAAGTATCCCCCCTGACTTCCCCATGGATTTGGTGCAATTACCGATAAAATCCCATAGAGGGCGCGCAAAGTATGGAAATGATATCACTGCTGCATACAGATACCAGCCTAACCTCATGACCAGTAATGTAATCATTTCACAAGTCGACATTGCCCAGTATAGCAAAATGATAATCCCAGTCCCTCTCCCAGAGGTGATAAACGTAACTGCAGGCAATACATAGAGCATATAAGAACTTACAAAATACCACCATGTAAACAAATGAACCAACATTGTGAGTAGCATCTATTTATCTAATAAAAGAAATGCGTATGACAGATTTGTTTCAACACGCTCTGGCCAGATCTGTCGTTATCTCAACCGTTTGGGCCCCACGTTGGGCACCGAAAAAGACTGTCGTGGTTTCAGCCCAGCTGGTAACAAAGGACCATGCAGCCACTCGCTCACTCCTCCCACACCCCTCCGGTGAGATGGGGGGGACAATCAGAGGGAAGAAAAGGAAAAAAAAACCCGGAACCTCGAGGGTTGAGATAAGGGCAGTTTACTGGGACAACACAAAAAGAGAAGTTACAACAGCAACAACGGTACTAACAAAAGAATACACAAAACAAGTGATGCACAGTGCAACTGCTCACCATCCAGAACCCGACGCTCTGCCACTTCCCCCACCAAAAGTCGAGAGGAGTCCCCCCAGCCTGCTCCCCATTTATATACTGAGCATGATGTCACATGGTATGGCATAGCTCCTTGGCTAGTTCAGGTCAGATGTCCCGGCTGTGCCCCACCCCCCTCCCAGGTTCCTGTAAAAATTAACTCTATCCCAGCTGAACCCAGGACACCCCCAAATCTGTTTATTGATAAGGATTTTCACTTTATTATAGAATTGAATTTTTCTGACTTCTACTGTTGGACACTGATTCTTCCAATACCAATAATGACAATGTTGCTAAATGTCTTTTATCCAACATTTGCAGCCTGTATCACAACCAGATTCATCAAATATCTCAACTTATTATTTAAGGCACAGAATAAAACAAACTACTTCAACAACACTGTGAGATCAACAAGGCTGATTTTCAAATTCTTTGATCACATTTGTGGCTTTTCATTTTAATCCTCTTTTCATACATCTACACTTTTCAAGCTGTCATTACCATAGCTGGATGTAGTAACCAGCTATGATTTAATGGAGGGCTGCTTTTGTCCATGCTGGGATATGGAATTTTTTATCAGCTACTGCCAGTCTACCACATAAGGATGGAATGAGGATCATACAGCTGTAAAGGTAGGAAAAGTCATACTAGACATTTGCTAAGAACAATGGTATTTAAGCATTGCAACAATTTAGTTGATGCTGGTGAGGTGCCATGCTAGATGAAGGGCAGTCTGCCTCCCTTGTAGACACATTTGCAGCATTTGTACCTGTAGGTCTCCCAAATTCTGTAAAATGGGTCATACTTGGACCTATGTAAGCGAGACAAAGACCTGTCTCTTTTTTTGTGAGAGTGTCCTGACTGATTTATGATCGCTGTGGGCACTGCAGATGAAGAACCAAATGAAGGGTTATCAAGAAAAAAAAAGGAAAGTAGAAGACAGACTAGTTAGTGGTTCACAGAAAGTTTGTTGATGTGATGAATACAAATGAAAGCTATTCGCTTTAGAGTAAATTATGTTCCAACTGCAATCTATGTATTTTGTTTACACATCACCACAACCAGAGCTGTCAGCCAAGCTAACTGGTAGATGAGATCATTTTGAAATGTTTTTGCTTCAATAAGAATCTAATTCATGCAAGGGAGACAAAGAGCTGACATGTTATGAAATGCTGTGGTGAGATATTAATTTCCCATGGACAACAGGAGCTTACAAACCTTGAGAAGATAAATGCTTCAGAGAGGTCCAGAAATTTGGACACTCCCGTTTTGTCTCTGTGAAGATATACAATGAGCATATTTCCCTCTCCAACAGCTCTCTTCCATTTAAAAAAAAAATTACCTTTTTTTCCCCCTTGTGCTCTCAATTTCACATACTCCTTCCTCCCTCAAGAACAGGGTAAATGAGATTCTCTGTCAGCACATACCCTGTGGTGGCCTTCTCTTTGCTCCTCATCCCCTGGCATACACCTTCCTCTCTATTCTGCACAGAATCAAACTCCTAAGAAAACCAGTTTCTTACAAGCAGCCTTCCTTTAAGCTTGGCCCTGGGTAATTTGATGCAGTCCCTGTTTCCCTCTGCGTTTTTTGAGCGCTGACTCTGCTGACATGCCGGCTCACTCCAGGGCTACAAGTTGGAGCAAACCAAGTAGCCACCTTGCAAGGGGAACAGGCACTGGAGAGAGGGTCTTCTGCTCCCAAAGGCTTGGGAGGCTCCTTCACTTACTTCTCAGTTGTTCAGCTAAATCAACAGGCATTGGTTGTTGGGTTTTTTTGTTGATCCAAGCCTGCTTTTGCCACCACTTAGAAGGTTTTCTTTAGAGTATCATAGTAGGATTCCTAAAGTTTATTTCTTCTGCTTCATCCCACAGAGGACAGAGTTACAGAGAAGAGGACTGCAAAATAATTAAAAAAAGGTAAACAATGTTCTGCTTTTGAAATGAATATGTATACAGAAGCTGCTTTACTCTCTTCTGTCAATGTAGGGGGCATAAAAATTTCATTTGCTTCCCTTTCACTGTCAAAATGGAGCCATGGAGGCCTGGCATAACCCAGGGTCAGGTTTTCCAAGTATGTTAATTCAGTAAGTTCAGAAGATTTGTGATTGTAGGAAGGGAGACAGAGATGTGTGTGGAACATTGTTACAAAGTAGAATATTACATATTTTGACTTATTCAAATTTAATGAACCCCAGAAAGCACTTTTAGTGTTTACTTTTTCCTTGTTTGATTCTAATTAACCTTTCCCATGATTCAGATGTCTGACAAATGTGGAGGGCTGCAGGGCTAAGTGATTTTTTCCCATGATTGACTTTAATTAAGCTTGCTCTAGGCTTGAAACCCTTGCAAACTTAGAGAACTTTATTTTAATTGCCTTCTGCCAGATTTACTTATGCTAGACAAATATTATAAATCAAATACTAAAGCTATTAGACGAATGAAAAACTGACAAAGAAGTAGTCTGCCATGGTGAAATGCATTACCCTCTGAATCTGACTAGAAAGTGCTCTGGTGGGAGAAAAATGACTGACTTCATGAAGGCAACTTCTGGAGCATTAACAGCTTTTCCCTTTCTGCTGGGTAGGTGTGTTAAGACACCAAGTTTCAAACCAATGTTATTCTTCTCCAGTTTCAGTAGTAATAAGTCATATTCATTCACACCAGAAATTATTAAATGGATACTCCAAAAACTTATTTCATGCTTTGGACTGCTCACCAGGTCTCTGTTGCAGCTGTTGGAATGAGTCAGTTCAATCTTAATTAGGGGACATTGTCACCTAAATCACATGGCATTTCTGCTCCCTGAGTCTGTCCTAAAAGGGTCATCAGGAGAACCAGATACATAGTCAGGCACTAATACTTGTACAAGTAAATACTGATTTTATTATTCAACACATCGCACACAGAAATGCGCTCCAACAGGTATTTGCAGAAATGAATGAAAGATCATCCACAACTTTTAAGTGAATATGAAGGTTTGGCCAAACAATTGTGTTTAAGTTTTTTTAGTGCTTCTTGTCAAATGATAGCATTTTAAGTTAAAATTCTGTTAGCTCATGGGTGGGGAATGTCTCCACTATGCAAATGAACTGCAAATGGTATTTTCATTGTATGTTGCATTGCTACCAACTAAACTGTGAGTTGTAGAGAGGCATCCTGAGGTACACAAAGGCAATATACTGCACATTTTTGCTCCTTCTCCATCATACAGTATGTTCTGAAGGGTCAACTGAGCTATATTTACTTAGCTACACTTCTCCTATACAATCTCCTTATGCTTGATGGGAACGGTGTGGCTTTCATGCCAGAATGCCATCCTGAGAAAACCTTTTGCACTTGCTGAGGCTGAAAGCGCTTATCCTTAATAGAAAAAGTTCTGGGGAGCTTTTGCGGGAAAGAAGCCTAACAAAACTGCCTTTGTGCTTAATTACAGTATAGCAGTGGTCTTGAAATAAGGGTCAACCTTTTCCTTCAGTAACCAACATCCTGAAAACAGATGTCAACAGAGGTTAACCATGGTGTTTCAATCTTGATGGCTCTGCGTTTACTTCCATTTTTTTCTCCCTTTTCTAACACAATGCAGAATACTCTAAATTATAATCAAAATTATTATAAATGTGGCTTAGATCAAGTTACTTCCCAAAACAGAATCCTTGCATCTGGACCCACAGACAGTGCAAAGAAATGCTTAAATATTTAATCATGTTATATTTATATGGTTAATACATACATAATTTTACATACACATCTATATATTTATATATGCAACTATTTAAAACAACTATTTTTTTATCTGAATACAGATCCTGCACAAAGTAGTAGACTGATGGCTCTGTTAGCTCTATTTATTCAGCTAATGTGTATTGCCAAAGCCATTGCAGGAAAAGGGTCTCCATGGGGACCACCTTTGACTTAGAAAGAATAATTACGTTTCTGTACCCTGTTGATACTCAGCTTCCAAGAGTGCTAATAAAAACGCTGTACGAAGCTGGCAACTTTCAAACCCCAGCCCAGGACCACAGGATGCACTAAGCCAATCTAAAAGCAGGTACCAGAGCCTGCACAAAGCTGTTAAGCCAGGAGGACAACTGTTAGCTTTCATGGAGCCTGCAAGGATGGTGGTTTAGCTCCTGAGTTTGACATATTTAGCAGTCCTGTTGGAGGACTCCAGCGCATTTTCAAGGTAAGCAAGGATACATGATGAGAGACGCACAACATGGAATTCCACACTTGGTGCACAAAGCCATTTGTTTTAAAAGTACTCAGAGCCCTCTAAATAGCAGAGTATTATTAAAAAAAAAATGGAGATATAAACTATTTGATGTGCTGTGGCTTTTTTATGCCTGCGTTTCTTTGTTTAGCCAGAATCACAATTCATGGGAAAAAATCTACAGCCATTTCCTAGTTTTAATTAATTTTATTTTACATCCTGACACTTTAACTTGCTCTTGAACAGCTTCTAAGTGATCCGTTTGACATGTCTATCTTTAATTCAGAGTAATTGCCAATTATTTTGCAATTTATCAGAAATGTGAAGAGTAACTCTAGCCAGAAAGAACTATTTTTCTTTGAGAGTGAAAGTAAGCTATTACAAAGGGCCTAAGAGATTTAAGAAAAATGGTAATGTCATCTGAAATTTCTGAGTGGGAGACCCCCTTCAGATTTCTAGCAAGAATTTTAAGTAATTTCTACATTCCATAAACAGTACAATGATCTGACTTGAATGACAAATGTTGCCTACATTCTATTGCCCTATTTAGACTAAGTTGAAAGCCCTGCAATCTATTACAATCTCTCATATGTGCTTGTTTTGCTAACATGTTTTCAATGCCGTGCTTTTACTGGGTGAGAGTGTTGACAATTGGTATTGGTCTTCAACAACACTTGTAATTACAAACTAAACAGTAACATGTCTGCCTCAATTTCCTTGACATATTTTTTAAAAACTCTGCATAAAAATTATAATAACTGAAAAAAGAGCTTATTTTCTCAGCTTGTTCACTATATACAAAATGCCAGCTACAGTCAGTCACATTTCCTCCCTCTTGAGTCATTGTTATTTGTGTGTAACCGTTTTGCCAGCTGCCAACAGTGGGAACAAGGACCTTCCTTACACAGAAAGGTCCTTTTCTAAAACTGATTAGACTATGACCTATGGACATTTATGTTTCTTCTTCTGGCTCTGGGAAATTAAACTAGAGCTGCAGCTGGGCCAAACATTTTAATGAATTGTAAGTTTACAAAAAAATCCCAAAATGCAGATCTAGGACAATCTGTAACTTAGTGAAGCTGAGTCAAAACTGGCATGAAATTTTGATCCAGAAGAAGAAATGGAGGAAATACTTTCTAGGAGCCATTTTGTTTCAAAATGTACACATGTAATGCTGTGGCTTTTCACAGAAAATAAATTTTTCAATTTGAAATTCATTAATTTCTTTAAGATTATTAAAGAAACAGCACAAAACCAGAAGAAAACCAGTGGCATGAAAATGAAACACTGAAGATTTCTCAAAAATATACCTTCCTTCACATTTTGGTTGGGACACTGAGCAGAAAATCAATTAGTCACACAGAAGCTCTCTCATGGGCAGGATTTGGTTATTTTCAGGGTCATGAGCATTGCTTAAAGCATGCAACCAGAAAGTCTGCCCAATGAGAGCACAGAAGGGATGAAAATATGTATATTGGTATTTTTAAAGACTAAGCAGAGCAAAGTATGTAGGGACCATGACCAACAGCACAGCGCGACATATTCATTACCTAGCTGGTAGATACTAAGAATATAGACAGACAGCAATTCCCTGTGGCACTCAGAGTTTGGCTTACTGATAATTAGATGTGATGGGAACTGGTGCCACTTCTCTCCACTCCAGCGACGACCATGCTTCCTCCTCTAATATGGGCTATCCCTTCCCCTTTTCTATGCTGCCAGCACAGACCCTTTTTGATCTTTGCTGCAAAGTCAGCCATATCCTGCTACACCTTTCATCAGTGCCCCATTGCTTATCAGAGCACAGCGCAATTAGGTCTATGTCATATGCTACTTGAAAAAGCCAGACTAGCTAAAGTAAGAATTACGTGGCACGGCAGCACAACAGCGTTTCTGTGGAGAAGAGAGATGAAAATGGATACCCCATGTCCCAAGACCATGTTTGTCTTTCCTCTATGTTACTTGTGGCTAGATTGTTCCTTCCTTTCCAGGGAAAACAAACAAACAAATAAACAAAACCAGAAAGCAGAAAACACACTGGAAGTAATGAAGAAGCATACAAGAAGCCCTACTGAAGAGGGACATAATGTGCACGCTTTTTTTTTGAAATTTCTTCCTGAAAGCAGTGATTATTTGACAAAATGCAAAAAGGTGAATTTGTTGAAAGCATTTCCTTGTCCCTGGATTAGTGAAGAATACTGGTTGTTGCTATGATTTGGCTCACATCAAACTTACCTTCATAAAGTAACTTGCCATATTGCTGCAGCTGGGTGGATAATATCTGTTCCTACGTTTGTCATTACCAAGAAAAGAGACCTGCCAAATTATTCAAAAGTGTATTACAGTCCCAGCACCTCTTATTATTCCTTGCACTCCTTGCTCTCATTCCTTTCATGTTGTTCTGGTACACAGGGATATAATGAAGAAGTTACATAACTAATTAAAGCAGATGTATTTTTAATAAAGACTTTGGGATTGATTTTTTGAGAATTAACAAATTAAAATCTCAAGTGTATCTCAACACTATAAAAAAATGTTTGATTTATTTGTTTTGGCTTTGAGGAGTGCTGTTCTCATACGGATTTTCCCAAAGACTTAAGGTCTTTTCTTGGGTTACTAGCACTCAATGTAGATAACCCATGACTATTTAAGCATGCTGTCAGATCAGAAGCAAAGGTGTAACTAATGTAGCAATCAAAGGATCCCTAAAACTGACAGATTGCCTCTGCAGTATTTTATAATCTGTTTTATTCATGACATTATTAAGATGTAGGTATAGCTTCGTTTTTATCACAAAGTGTATAGATGCAGTAGTTTCTAGCCAAAAATGGGGCATTGAAGGCGGGCTCATTGAAATAATTGAAAAGACTCATGCTGGCTCCACTGATTGTGGATGAATATTAAAGACCACGTAGACATCATATTGTGATAAGTTGTTTTAATTAAAAAGTTTGTAATTAACATCCAGAGATCTATAATGTGTACAGGGAAGAAAGGTTAAGAGAAGTAGGAAAAAATATTTGTGGTGTAAATCAAGGTTTTTGTTAGTCTAGAGCAGGAAGTGGAGAAAGCAGAGATTTGAAAATTTCCTTTTTTTTTACCAGAGATCCTGAGTAAAAAACCTTCAATTTCTGATGATTTGATTTTTCAGGTTGGATGGCTGGTGGTTTTTTTTCCCACCCTTTATATTTCCTTCCTTTCTTCTGATTTCTTTTCTTTAGCTTCTTCTTGAAGGACGTCAGAAGGGAATAATAAAGAAGAGAGAAAGAAAAAGGAAGTTACATTTTGGGATCAGATTTCAAAACCAAAGAGAAAGTTCAATACATTTTTTTCCAGCAATGGAAATATTTGTGAAAAGAGAAATGGCAAAGATTTCCACAATCATTACCTACATAAAAAAAATAATCATTATTAATAGCAGTAGAAGCAATGGTATTTGAAGAAAAATGTCTCTCCCTGGCCACCTGTTAGAAGATAAATCTCTACAAGATGTTGAAGGTTGAATTCGAATAGTAAATATGCTTATTTTTGAGCTGCCATGCTTTAAGTTCTCTTTCTTTTTTATATATTCAAAATGTTCATCTGCATTGGAAAGCTTGGTCTCAAATAGCTACTTTGCCATAAAATATACATTTTAGATTGCACATTTTCAGATTTGGCAGACTGACTCCAGGATGAATTTCTCCTCCTTTCTTTTAAACCCATACTGTTCTGCATCCATGCCTCTGCTATATGTTCTGTTTGTCTGGAGCATTGAATCTCTTGCTCACAAATGACCAATCATGGAGAAAAAGTTGGGATGAGATTAACCTTGCAAGGCTCTACCTCAACCTTGGGCTGTTCAGTAGTGACTGGTGATGTATGTGGGGACCCAAAAGCTCTTTTTCTCTATATGAATAATGTTGACAGTACTCAGCAAGGATTTCCACTTTTTGATCATGGAGTTATGTTTTCTGTGGTCTGTGGTTGTCTAAACTTGGAAATACCAAGTGACTGAGTGATGAGCAATGAGGGTGCTGTAATCAGTCTCTGTGCACAAGTATGTATATGTGTGTAGTTCCCACTCACAGACACAGAAGAAGAAACCCTGAAGTTTCAGGTACTTTTTTCTTGTGAAATAGCTGCAGGGTGGCTGAGATTAATCAAATGGCCTGAAAGAACAGAAGTTCAGCAAAATGGGTACAGCAATAAGCCTAGTGATTTATGAGCAATGAGAAGGATTTACCACATTCTTGCATCAGTTCACATGATAAATTTGCTTTGATCACTGCCTTCTGACTCGCCATGAGAACTAATTTCCAAACCTGAGATATCTGAATTGTAAATTATTCTGTTTATTATTCATGACGAATAGAAAAACATTGTATTAACGTTCCTTTTTTTTCATTTAAGATTTGAGATTGATTGAAAATGAAAGTTGTTAATGTAAATGTTCGAGTTGTACAAAACTTTACATATATAATTTTCTTCTATTCACTATTCTTGATGTTGTATTTCAGCCTTCCTTCATTTGAACTGTTCTCTTTTTCCCAACTCTTCAAGTATACAGCAGCCTGGTTTCCCAAACAAACACTTCCAATTCTTGTAAAAATCTGAGGTTTCTCTGCCTGGCTACAGTTGCAATTTCTTACTAAACATTGTTGTTTTGTTTTGTTTTTTTTCTGTTCCTATGCTTCTACATTTGCTCTCTGCTGTTCCTTGCACAGTGAAAGGTGTGCAGATAGCACAAAGACAGGAAAAAATGTGCAGGAAAAAGATTCAAAAAGGCCACTCAGATTTCTCTGAAATGTTTTGGGAAGTCTGTAGCAGGAACTTGTATGTCACCTCCTGCCATATGTATAAATTGCTTCAACTCATTTCCTAGTTGCGGTGTGAATTGTAGTTCTAAGGAGTGGATTTTAATTTCTAGTTATCATTTTAAAGGTCAGCCAGCCCAGACAAGCAGCATACCAATGACATGAGTTAATCATTTAGCTATCAGAAGATAACGGTATTAACTCCCAGGAAATACAGGGACAGCATCACACTGACAATCATTTTCCTCAGGAAAGCAATATTAAATTTTCTTGTGGGTCCAGCTACGATAATCAAAAAGTTGAGTGGAATGTGAACTTGAAAGCATGTAAGATACTCCCTGGTAATTTCATGTGTATCGTGTGATAATTTCACCCATTTGTGGTAAATGCAAGACACTTTGCACATCCTTCATTAAGGGACAGCAGCCTTTCGTTTACCAGTACGTACTGGAGAATTGTGGCAGCAACTTCACAACCCATCTTCGCTACTGATAAATTGTTATTCTACCTGTATCCTAAGAAGATGAGCAGAAATATCTCAATAACCCTTACCCTCTGGGAAGACAGGATTGGGTACACACTGGCATTTTGTGAATGTCTGGACAAAAGTGAGTAGAACCTCTTAAATCCCGTGGCTCTTGCAAAAAGAACTATGAATTACTTATTTTCAAGTTCTTTCTACTTCAGGAGGTGATCTGAAAAACTGGGAATACAAATCTTCATGCATTAGTAGCACACTGCCTTTTTGATCAATCAAAGCTTCTTTGGTCAAGATTTTAAAAATAGTCTAAACAACCCTGTTTTCAGAAAGTGCCAAGTATTGACTCTGCAAAATAGGCCAAGCAAGTTTATGTGAAGCAGCAGATGTCCAGAATGAGACACAGAGAATTCCTGATCACCTCTGAAAAACTTGGCTAGTTTTCTGGAGCCACCTCAAAAAGCTATGTGACAAATAGCAGACTTGATTTTTGTAATACAGGGCATCACGCAACTGTTAGTCATTTACCTGTCTGCTGTCCTCTGCTCCAATAGTGAAACTCATTCCTTGGACAGGGCAGGCAGCAATATTGACATTTCTCTTTTCTGGGTAATAATAATCACTTTGAAATTCAAACAAATGAATAGATGCTCAGCAAGTGAGATGCCCAAAGGAAGGGTATAAGGATCATGACAGAAAACTTGCCAGAACTGACACAAACCCTTGCAGAAGTGATGACCTTAAGGAAATGTATTTGGCAGGGAAGTTGAGACTATGGCGAGAGGAGAATAGGATGCTAAGAAAGTGAAAAAGGAATCCAGAACACTGCATGACAACCCAGACCTGTGCAGAAGGCACCAGTGAATAAGTACAGGTCTAAACTGATATTGAGTGAGCACAAACTGGAAAACTAGAGCTTTACCTTTGATGATGTGCTTTCCTGTATGACTGGAAAGGCTTTGCTTCATGTTTCCCCCTATAGTGACCACTTATTCCCCAAAAGACTGCGTCAAAATCCCTTTCCCAGCCTGGACTGGTGCAGCTGTTTAACCACAGGCAATAACATGTGTAATGAGTGCTGCAGTGAACAGAGCTCCTCACATTTCCCACCAAAGAGCACTCTGCTGATTCACCTTGAACTTCTGCGAGGGGCCCATGGGGAACAGTAACTCTTCTGTGATCCCTTTCAATGAGGGTGATAGCTTTAACATATCGTGCTCTTCCACACCAGCAAGGAGGATTATCTGCGATGGAAACAGTGACCTGAAGGAACAGGGAGGGGAAGACTGTGTTTCATGAAAATATGAACCTGCTATTAAAGTAAGTGTCTAAAAAGTGTGGAAGGACACCATCAAATTACTGAGATTTACTGTTGTGTCTGTCATAAAACCGTAATAATACAGAGGGGACTTCTGTCTGCTAAAAAAATTACTTGCTATATTGCTTATAATTAAAGAAAAATAAAAACCATACGATAGCCTAAGAAATTCAAGCATCTAAAAAGCTTTGATAAACAGCTTCTGTAGAGCTTGTGTGTGGAGGATGAGCGAGAGTTGGAGCTTCAGCTGTATGAAAAGTGGAGACGAATTCGCGAAGAGCCAATCAAGAA